>CAAKMY010017829.1:1728-13263 GCA_901111285.1 Corrigiola litoralis | reverse complement strand
AACAAAAACTTAAAAAAAAAAGAGCTGCGGGTCCGGTGCGCTCACAGAAACTTGCTGATAGACTCAGACTTACTATATCTGACAAAATTGCTATTCACTATCAGTCGAATAATCTGATCAATAATTCTAATCTCCTTCCTGAACACACGCATGTTACGCTCTTGTCATACTCCCTCCGTCCTCTAAAGATTGTCAATATTTTAAAATGCAAAAAATTAAGGTACATAATTTATTTAGTTGTCTTCTTCCTAATTGCTAGATTATTTCCATAGTAAAATTATATCACTAACACCAAAATCTCTTATAATCATGATAATGAAAGCAAGTTTCCTTAAAAATGAAATACATGGTAATCTCATATTCCTATTATAACTATGTCTAAGTTAATGAGTTGACAAAAAAAAAATGATAATATGGAAAGTTATATAATGCATTATTTTTAGCTCCTCAACTTCGACAATTTTTTAAGACGAACTATAATTGAAATTTTGACAATCTTTAGAGGACGGAGGGAGTATATAGTATACTGTAGTAGTAATCATGATTCTGTAAACTGCAGCCCTTGGCCCAATTTTCCTGCACACTCTAACTGCATTATCAATCTTCATACTCCAATCCAGACAAGCTCTATTACTTGCCCACCAATGCAACAAGCTACTCCAAACCTGAGCACTAAACATACACTTAAAGAACAAATGATCAGGTGATTCATCCTCAGATTCACACAACACACAAGTTAGCTCCACATTTGGCAACCATCTGCAAATTCTGTCTTTTGTACTGGCACGTCTCCATAAGAATAACTACAATATGAATTGCATTCTTGGCTCAACATAGTTATTCATAATCATGCCTTTCCAAGGAACATATTGCACACTCACCAATCAACATATTATAGCACAAACTGATTGAAAAAGACCCATGGACAATAACTCTATCCCAATCTCTTCTCAACTCAGTCAGGTAGTCTCTATAAGAGATCAATTTCCTCACCATCCATAAAGCTGTAGCAGGAATAGGCATTTCCCACAGATCTCTTGAACCCTTCATATAGTACGCACTTATCCATTTAACCCATAAAAAATTTTAGACTTTGATAAAGCCCACAACAACTTAGCAACAACAGCCATATTCCATATAACCAGATTAGTGAACTGCAATCCACCACTAGCCCTTGAATTACAACAACTATCCCAATTAACTAATGCTTTTCTTGTGATATCAGCACTCCCAGACCACAAGAAAGATCTTAATCTAGCATTAATCTCCTTCATAACTTTCTTGGGCATGATAAAAGTTTGGGACCAGTATGACTGGACACCAAACAATATAGAGTTAATCAATTGCTTCCTGCCTGCATAAGAAAGCAGCTTTGCTGTCCAAGTTCTAATTCTGGCAGTAATTTTATTTACTAGTGGCTTACACTGGGCATTTGAGAGCCTCTTGGATTAAAGAGGGACACCAAGATACTTGAAAGGAAGGGAACCTTCTATCATTCCCAGCTTTTGTAGCATCTGATCTCTTAAAGTTTCATGCACTCCTCCACAATACAAGGAGCTCTTTTCCATGTTAGCATGTAGGCCTGAAGCACTAACAAATTTCACAATAACAGTCTGAATGGCTTCCACAGAACTAAGCTGACCTCTACAGAAGAACAACAAGTCATCTACAAAGCTTAGGTGAGTAATACCAAGTTTTTTGCACTTGGGATAATACCTAAAATCAGCAGATGAAGTGACCTGTTTCATTAATCTATTCAGGTATTCCATCATCAATACAAACAGTAGAGGTGACATTGGATCACCCTGTCTCAGACCCTTTTTTGTAGCAAAAGAAGGGGTCATAAAACCATTAATCAGCACACAATAAGATACAGAAGTAACCATTATCCAACTAATGAAAACCATAGGGAACCCCAGCTCAACTACAATCTGCCTCACAAAAACCCACTCCACTGAGTCATAAGCTTTTTGCAAGTCAACCTTTATCATACATCTAGGGGAGATATATTTTTGAGTATACCCCTTGATGAGCTCATGACTCATTATAATATTGTCTAAGATGGTTCTACCTGAAAGCAAATTGGCCTGATTCCAAAACACTATCAACCACACCAGCCAACCTAGTTGCTAATATTTTACCTATTATCTTACACAACATCCCACAACATGAAATAGGTCTGTATTCCCTTATAGAGGAGGGATTACTGACCTTAGGTATCAAAGTCACTGCAGTTCTGTTGACCTCCTTAGGCATCTGAACTTCCTCAAAGAACTCAATAACAACTTCACACACTTCCTTTCCTATGACAAGCCAAACAGACTTGTAAAAAAACAGCATTGTATCCATCCAGCCCAGGAGCTTTATCACTACCTATGCTTCTCATTGCAGCTTCAATTTCAGCATTTGTCACAGGCTTGATCAGAGCTAGCTGCTGCTCTCTGTTCAAGGACTTACCTAGACTCATAACCTCCTTATCAATCAGCTCCAAAGAGCTACAAGATGTTCCAAGGAGACTATGATAAAACTTCAACACCTCCTTCTCAATGTCTTGTTTCATTACCAGTTTCTGATCGGAAGTGGAGTAGAGATGATGCATTGCCTTATAAGTACTTCTCTCTTTCATGACAGCATGGAAGTAATGTGAATTTTCATCCCCCTCTTTTATCCACTGCACCCTAGATTTCTACCTAGCTAAATTCTCCTCAAGCTCAGCCCACTTCTTCAGATTCATAACATCCTGTTTTTCACTTTGGATCAACAACTTGTTAAATTTATCCAAAGCCAGTAAGGTCTGAGTCTCAAAGAGCTTATCTCTTACTGCTTGAACTCTTTCTGTAAGGCTGCCAAACTCCTTGACATTCAGTTCCTTTAAAAGGTTTCAAACTCTTCAATTTCTCATTTATACCTCGAAGCTTACATCCTCTAGATGTAGTACTCCAAACTCTCTTAACAATCTCCATGAACTCTGTGTGATGGCAAATAATATTCTGAAAACAAAAAGGTCTCTTACCCTGAATTCTCGTCTCAGGAATGGTTATGAGTAAAGGACTATGATCTGACAGTCCAGGATCTTGCACATCTGTCACAGCAGTAGGATAACAGGAAAGCCATTCAGGATTGACAAACACCCAAATAAGCTTTGAATACTTTCTATCATCCCCCTCCTACTTATTGCTCCAGGTAAACTTACACCCCATATTCCTCATCTTGAAAACATGTATATCATCTAAGCACTGCTGGAAATCCTCTGTCTCATGTCTCATGTAAGATAACTGGGCAACCATTAACTCTATCCTCACAGGATAGGAGACTGTTAAAATCTCCACTTAAAATCCAAGGCATATCAATCTTAGAAGCCAACATTCTCAAGTCAGCCCACAAAGATTGCCTCTGAGCCAAAGAATTAAGACCATAAACAAAAGAAGCTGCAGCATTAAAACCATTGTTCATACTAATCTCACAATGAATAACCTGAGGAGCCACAAACACCACAGACACTTGACAAACTCTTGGATTCCACATAACCCAGATTCTACCTCTAATTACCTTATCACAATTATTTACAAATTGCCATCCAATTGGTACCATGTGCCTTGGCACCCTCTGATTAGCAGAAATCTGAACTTTTGTTTCTATCAAAGCTACTACTGAACATTTAATTAGACATAAACCTGTTTTTTGTTTCTTTTTGTTTATAAGGCTTGCACATGCCTCTCACATTCCAGGTGTATATCATTTTATACCTTGATGTTGTTCAGTAGCATTACCAAGGGGTCTTATAGTCCCATCCTCAGTAGCTTGATACATCTCATCTTTATTCAGTGGGGAGAAAGAATTCTGCAGATTTACACCTCCAGGAAGTACAAAACCTTTACTCTTGTTCTTATCCTTTATCGAAGGGCCTATTGTTCTCACTTCAATCCTAGCCTCCTTTGGAGTCTCCACTGCTGGAGGAACCTTCTTAAAGTTAGAACCTGAGTTAGACTCCCCAGGAACAACCTCCTTCACACTAGGAACATCCTCCTGAGTAGTCATCCCACTCTAACCAGTTGGTACCATGTTAGGAGTCCTTGTAAATAGTAGATCAAATTACTTTCCATGTTTATGTATTGTATTTTCATTTGGCATGTTTTAGGTTTTTTAGGGTTTTTTGTGTAGAACTTGCCATGTTTAGAAGTTTACATATTTATAACTTTCCATATTTACAACTTCCATGTTTAGAACTTTCCATATTTAGAACTTTCCATGTTTGGTACTTTCCATATTTAGAAACTTTCGATAAATAAAACTTTCCTTTTTAGAATGTTTTGCTAAACGGAACTAGCATGTTAAAATGGTTTGTCTAAGTCTAGTATGCTCATTAAGTGAATCACGTAATACAACACTTGTACGAATCCTGTTAAGCAAGGAAATGTGATGAGTGTATTGGAGTATGCGAACAAGTTCAATGAGTTGGAGCTTTTTTTTTCCAGTATTATGGAGGACGAAAAGACTAAGGCTAGCATATTTGAGCAAGGTCTTAAGGATGGTATCCGCAATAGGCTGTCTTGCATCATCTTTGATAGCTATAAGGATGTGTTTGAAAGGGCTTTGAAAGTGGAAGCAGATATGAACCGATTTAGGGTTGAGCAAAACACTAAGAAGAGATACCGAGACAAGGGATCCTAGAGTTACAAGAATAAGGGAAACTTTGGAGGATATGGTAATAGGAACAAAGTTCAAGTCATGAGTGATCCAAGAACAACAACAAAGACATGTGGTCATTGTGGAAAAAGCATTCTAGTGAGTGTTATTTTAAGTCTGGAAAGTGCTTTACATGTGGAGAAGTGGGACATTTTGCTAGAGATTGCACTAAAAAGACTGATCAGTTTAAGACAGCTGGGGATAAGCAGAAGGCAAGGGGAAATGCCAGAGTATTTGTCTTTACTCAACAAGAGGATGAAGATGCTAGTGATCGTGTGGTGACAGGTACCATTCCAATTAACTCCTTCAATGCATGTGTGTTGTTTGATAGTGGCACCTCCCATTGTTTTATTGCGAAAAGGTATGTGGATAAATTGATGTCTGAATCTGAAATGATGGATGAACCATTGTGTTTAACCACTCCCGTACGGACTGAAGTTGATGTTAAAGATATATATAAAAATTGTGTGGTTGATATCGGAGGGCTAAAAATGACAATAGACTTGATCTTGTTAGATATGAATGATTTTGATGTTATCATAGGGATGAACTGGTTGTCAACCCATCATGCACATCTAGATTATTTTAGGAAGAAAGTTGTATTTCGAGTCCCTGGTGAGGAGTTTTCCTATCAAGGAGGTCAGGTGAAACTTAGTGAGAATAGTAAACATTCTGTAACCAGTGTCTCGATCATTTAAGCTATTGATGCTAAGAAGTCTTTGAGGAAGAGGTGTATGGGTTATATTGCTCACGTGTGTGATAGTCGTAGGGAAGAAGTAAAGTTGGATGATATACCTATTGTAAAGGAATTTTCTGATGTTTTTCCTGAGCATTTACCTGGTCTACCCCCAGACAGAGAAGTAGAGTTCACGATTGATGTTTTACCTGAAACTACACTTATGTCAAAAGCTCCATACATAATGGCTCCATTATAGTTACGTGAACTGAAGATATAACTTCAAGAGTTGTTAGATAAAGGATTTATAAGGCCTAGTGTATCACCCTGGGGAGCTCCTGTTTTATTTATGAAGAAGAATGATGGCACTATGAGGTTATGTATTAACTATAGAGAATTGAACAAAGTGACAGTGAAGAATAAGTACCCATTGCCGAGGATAGATGACTTGTTTGATCAATTACAAGGGGATGCTATATTTTCCAAGATTGATTTACGTTCTTGCTATCACCAAATGAAGATCGTGGCAAACGATGTACCTAAGACTGCATTTATGTTTAGATATGGGCATTATGAGTTTTTGGTGATGCCTTTTTGGTTAACAAATGCTCCCGCAGCTTTCATTGATCTTATGAACAAAATATTCAAGTCGTTCCCGGATTGATTTGTTGTAGTTTTTATTGATGACATTCTGATTTACTCGAGGAGTGAAGAGGAGCATAAGGAACATCTGGGGATTATGTTGCAGACCTTGAGAGAACATAAATTGTATGCCAAACTGAGTAAGTGTGAATTTTGGCTCGATAATGTGGCATTTTTAGGCCATGTGATCTCTGCAGAGCGAATTCAAGTTGACCCTGATAAGGTTCGAGCTATAGTTAGATGGAGTCATCCTACGAGTGTAACAGAAGTAAAAAGTTTTATGGGTTTGGCAGGATACTATAGGAGATTCATGAAAGGGTTTTCTCGAATAGCAGTTCCTCTGACTAGATTGACTCGGAAAAGGGTCAAGTTTGAGTGGAATGAAGAGTGTGAACACAGTTTCCAAGAATTGAAGGGACGATTGGTTTCTGCACCTATTCTTGCATTACCGTCGAGTGAAGGGAAGTTTGTGGTCTATAGTGATGTCTCTCGAATAGGATTGGGATGTGTTTTAATGCAGAATGATAAATTTATTGCATATGCTTCCCGACAGTTAAAGACACATGAGAAAAACTACTCAACCCATGATTTAGGGTTAGCAGCTGTGATCTTTCCACTCAAGATATGGAGGCAACCTTTATGGAGAACTGTGTGAGATATACACTGAACATAAGAGTTTGAAGTACTTATTCTCTCAAAAGGAGTTGAACTTGAGACATAGAAGGTGGTTGGAGTTACTTAAGGACTATGATGTGACGATGAAGTATCATCCTGGAAAGGCCAATGTGGTTGTAGACGCCCTTAGCAGAAAGTCATTGGGTAGTTTGGCTTGCATGAGTGCTTCACGACCTCGTTTACTAAGAGAACTAGAAGAATTACAACATGGAGTCCGCTCTTATAAGAGTAGAGGGTTGATGGGAGGATTGTTACTCAAGTCTACCTTGATAGAGAAGATAAAGTTGTTGCAAGTTTCTGATTCATTTCTGAAGAAAATAAGAGAAGCAGTGGAGAAGGGAGAACCAAATGAGTTCAATATCCCTCAAGATGGCATCTTGAAATATAGAGATAGATTATGTGTGCCAAATGATCACGAGTTGAAACAAGAAATTCTGAAAGAGGCACATGTATCGCATCTTTCTATTCACCCTGGAGGCACGAAAATGTATAAGGATTTAAAGACTCACTTTTGGTGGAGAAATATGAAAGCCGAGATAGCTGGGTTTGTTGCGAAGTGTTTGGTGTGTCAGCAGGTTAAGGCCGAACATCAGAAACCGGTTGGATTGTTACAACCCCTCAAGATTCCATAGTGGAAGTGGGATAGCATTTCGATGGACTTGGTGGTTGGTTTGCCAAAGACCAGAACACATAATGATGCTATTTGGGTGATTTTGGGTAGATTCACAAAGATGGCTCAGATGTACATAGATTTTATAGTACGTCTACATGGTATTCCACTTGTGATTATCTCCGATAGAGATCTAAGATTTTCTTCTAGATTTCGGAAAAGTTTTCAGAAAGCTCTTGGAACAGATATAGGAATGAGTTCTGCATATCATCCTCAGACAGATGGACAGACAGAAAGGACAAAAGACCTTGGAGGATATGTTGCGCGCCAATGCGATTGACTTTAGTGGCTCATGGGATAACCATCTGCCATTGATTGAGTTTTCATATAATAATAGTTATCATTCGAGTATTGAGATGACACCTTATGAAGCTCTATATAGGAGAAGATGTAGAACACCTGTGTGTTGGGACGATATTGTTGATATGTGACTACGAACAAGTCGGTTTTGATTCGGGTTTATGATGAGATGAAACAAAGGAGTTGAAGATTCGGGAAGACATGTGTCACTCGAGTAGTCACTCGAGTGGTTGGTCGAGTAAGGTGTCGAGCGAAAGGAGGCAGGAGACGAGAAGCAGGTTCGCTCGAGTCGAGCGAAACTCGCTCAAGTCGAGCGAGAAAACTCGCTCGAGTCGAGCCGTACTTGCTCGAGTCGAGCGAGGTCTCCAAGATCCGTTTTGCAGCGTTTTGTTCTTCGAGCTTCGCTTTGTTAAGAGTTTGTGATATTTGAAAACTCTCCACATTCCTAATATCTAGTTTCCGTATTGTACTGTGATTGCACTAGTTAGGGTTTAATATATAAACACCCCAGGTGCCTTTCATACGATAAGAGAAATCAGTAGAGAAAAAGTCTAGGTTAGAGGTTTTTCTCATCAGTTCTCATCTGAGCCTAAAAGTCAGGTTTGTACTTTGTACTTCTGTTCTCCTCAATAGTAAAATCTGGGTTCCTCTGTTCTGGTGGACGTAGCTATAAAGTTGATAGTGAACCACGTTAAATCTGCTGTCTTTCTTATTATTTTATGTTTATATTGCTTTAATCACTACGCTTCCGCATAACAGATATTGAAGAAAAGAAGACATTGAGTCCTGAGATTATTCAGCAAACTGAAGAGAAAGTAAGAAAGATTGCTGAGAGACTGAGGCAAAGTCGAGAGAGACATAAGATTTGGGCTTATAAGAGATGACGTCCGTTAGAATTTCAAGTGGGCGACCATGTTTTTGTCAAGGTTTCACCTACCAAAGAGGTAATGAGATATGGAAAACGTGAAAAATTGAGTCCTCGTTATACGGGACCATCGAGATACTTTCTAAAGTTGGTGAAACAGCTTATAAAATTGCATTGCCACCACAGCTGTCAAAAGTTCATAACGTGTTCTATGTATCTCAATTGAAGAAGTACGTTGCTGATCCTAGTCACATTGTGCAGTATGAACCTCTGAATGTTCGGGAGGACGTGTCATATGGAGAAGAGCTTATACGGATTGTTGATCGTAAAGAACAACTCTTAAGGAGGAAGACAATTCCATATGCAAAGGTACAATTGAGTAACCATAGTGAACGAGAAGCCACATGGGAACTCGAGAATGAAGTTAGAGAGAAGTATCCTTTTTATTTGGAGGTTAGGAAGATCAGGACAAAACTTCCAATTAGAGGGGAAGGGTGTAATATCAATAAAAAAATAAAAAAAGAAGGTTGACTCGTCTTTTACTAAGACCACGTGCCTAGTTATAATAGTTTGTTGTTGAGCTTAGTGGAATAACTAGTAGGAGCTGTCCAAATATTAAGTTATTAGAATAAGTTGTAGGCCAAGTCTAGTTAGAAAATGACAAGTTGATTGGAGGTACTGATCATGGGTTGGGTTTGGTCTTTAGAGAAATCAAGTAGTAGTCTTCACTTGGCACATTACGAAAGATAGTCACAAAACAAGGCGTTTTAGCACTGTTCATTGCGGGACGTGAGTAAAAACTTGGGAAGGGATTTTGGTGCAGTTCAACTTAAGGAGACCAAGCTAGAAAGAAAGAGGAGATTAAGGGCTAATAGTTTGTAAGTATATTATTTATACTTTATCTATTTTGGGATATAGTATATGAATATTTATGTTCATGAATTTTAGTATATATTTTAAGAAAGGTAGGATCAAGCATGAGGTAAATATACGTATTTTACACCGTAGAGAACTAAACCTTGTCGACTTTACGTACCTTGGTATATTTGCGAGGAACATCTGAAAAATAGCATATTAATTATCACTATGCTCTATTTACGAAAGTATCGAATTTATGATTTTATGAAATTATGAGCTGGATGTCAGATGCTATAAATGATGATCTCGGCTAAGGACCAGAGCGGGTCCTAAAAGAACAGCTAAATATGAACATATTGTTGACAATATAAAGACCCAGTCACGGGGATATAGTGACATATGATTATGACGCTGGTCACGGGAGTATAGTGACTGCCGAATAAGACCCCGCCATGGGGGTATAGTGCCCTTAGCATCTAGCGTTCTATTTTAAGAACACGATAAAAGTTATGTGAGTACGGATTCGAAATATTTTATGATTATAGCGTCAAAAGTTCTCATTTGGTTTGAGAAGTATTTATCAAGTACGATATTTAAGGACCTATTGGTTGATAAATAAGAATAAGAATATTGTCTTTATTATGAACTTATGCTTGATCCGAATAGAGTATTTATATTATACTTACTGAGCATAAGTTTGCTCATCCCAATATACTTCAGACTGATGCAGGTATGAATAAGGTGATCGAAGTTGACTGTGTATAGCGTGGAGTAAAGGAAGAAGGCTAGTAACCTTATAGACTATAGTTTCCTTTACCGAGCTTAGTCTCGTTTAGTCTATAAGTTAATAATATCATTGTATTTTGTAAGAATCTTTCAGACGAGTGAAACACAATATGTAATACTTTTGGATGTACATATGATGTAAGGTGTTTATACTGTTTTGGTTTTGGACAAGAGGAGTCTCGTTTGGTTGGTGAGTATGTCTACATGTGAATGATTGAAGATGTTACGTACTGGAAATAGGTAGGTTTTTGGGGCGTTACAAGCTTTCTCCTAATAACGACTACTAAACCCTTAGTTTAACTCTTGATGGCTTTACAAGCCTTGGCTCTTGAAAGCCTTGTCTTTTAGGAGGCCCCAACCCAAACCTTTTCCCTTGAATATGAATTGTTGAAGTGTTGAATGATGTAAAGTGGTGTTAAGATGATGTGAAATGACTTCTCTATAAGTTTGGCTTTTACGCTTAACTTGACAAACTCTAGAAACTAGAAGGGTTCTTTGAGGGGGGCACGAAAATGATGAATGGAATTGAGCTCCACCTAACCCTAGGCCTGCTATCTCCTTATATAATAAGGGGGGGGGGGGACACCATTAACCTAGCCAACTAGGCGCAATCCTCCAAAACATATAAGGAAACCGGATTATTCACTTGCCATATCATGTCCTGCAATATTCTCTATTTTGTTTTGGTATTATCTCTTGCACAAATTATTAGAAGAAACCGTCTACTTTTATTATAAAAGTAGACCAACTCTTTATAAGCTAAATTTCCTTAAGCTTCTACATGCCCAAATTAAGTTGTACATTTATATGCCTTTATTAGGCCAGCATAGCTTGGTCTCCTTTTACAATAAAAGTAGACGGTCTCTCCCAAGACTAGATGTATCTCTTGATTCCCTTCATCTTTTGGGGCTTGCGATATATATTTGGAAATATTTAGAAGTCTTGTTTCTTATCCCCAAAACCTTGCACTAAAATAGTAGATAGTTAATCCAGAATTGCTTAATTGGTACAAGGTGTCCGATTTTGGCAGGGCTACGGTAGAACATTGATAACTCTCTCCTCTTACATGATCTCAATGTGATTAATATGTCATTAGAAATCTAAGACAATAAAGGAATCCAACCATATAAGATTCATTTAGAGATTCAAAGAATAAGTCACTTAGATGAGCCCATAAAGTCGAGTGTAGTGCGGAACAAGATCCCAAAAGGTCAATTGAGGCATCCAAGCTCATTTTCTTGACATGAAACCTCCATGTTCACCCCATTTCCTAAATTCACTCCTTCTAAGTCATTACCAACCGAATACCATCAACTCTAACACACCACGGGGTAACCCTCGAGCCCCCAAGTTTGCTTCATAAGTAACATATCACCA
>CAAKMY010017762.1:12615-34345 GCA_901111285.1 Corrigiola litoralis | reverse complement strand
ATATTTAATATACAAAATATGCATTGGCATATGTGCAAATGCAAATGAGAAGAACAAAAAGAAACAGAGGAAGTAGTCACCAACAGAGTTATGTAAAGATACTACAGTCTACAAAGATGTAAAGAGGATAACTTAAAGGGCAGGTGCTTTAAAAAAAAGACTTTTTGTATTTCCTTTTGAGGCCATCAAAACGAGTTAAACAACATATCTTATACTCGCCAGCAAATTACAATGCAGTCCAGGAGTGTCACAAGTTGCAGCTTGGAGATGCACATTCCTTTTATTACCTTTTGGGACTTCAACAAAACGAAAGGTAAGGTTTAAGAACAAGGATACTTGACAGCATAAGACATATACCTACTTAATTATTCAGTTCTTCAAGAACTTTACAAGCAGAGCCTTGTTCTCATCACTGACATTACTAGCTGTGAGTATGCTCAGAATTGATATAGTGCGAGCATCAGGCTATCAGCTATAAAATCTTTACTAGTCATAACGTTTACTAGCTCTGAATAGCTATCATATTTGTATTATAGATGTAGTCATTTGGAGGACATCCATTGTCCACCATTTTGTTCAATAGTCCATTGGCATTGTCTAGTAAACCTTTCTCGAAGAGTCACCAGACATGGTGAATCTCATACTGAGCATCATTTTACCAGTCTATATTTGTTCACCTTGATCAGCATTATCAGAGGTACAAATCTAAGGTGAACACTGATAACTTCAAGCTTACAGTCGGGAGTCGGGACTTCAGAATCAACATATGCTAGAGAAAAATACAAAGCACAAGAAAGAGAAAGGTGGGGGGATCAGATTATTCAGTTATGACAACGATGAGACTCGAACTCCACAAATTTCTTAAGTGCGTCTGCAACAATAACACTTCGTACCTACAGGACAGAGTGCCCTTTGGTTCTGTTTGGTGACGGACATGCCATCAACAGATCACACTGCGACTAGAGTAGTCAGTTTTTTTTTTTTTTAAAGTTAATACATCTCTGTTCATACTCATCGGCGTAATGTAGAGAGAAGCAGTATCATTTACAAGCTCTAGTAGGATACATTTTACACAACCTACAAGCCAATGAAAACTGAATCTTCCTGCTCAGACTAGCACTGTCAGTATGCTTTTTACGGAAAATTCTCCTATTCCTTGCAATTATTATGTGTTTGGTTAGCATTAAAACTGCCATTAACAGTCCAAGTGTCAACTATACTGGCGGCTTGATCAACAGAATCAGCCCTGCAGAAGTCATATTGAGTTCTTAAGGGTCACATTTCATCAAAAAAGTGTTTCAGCATGCATTGGCTGTCTGCAAGTCAGTAGGGGCGATGGCCTCTAATCCCGATACTACTACACCTACCTAAATGTATTCTACCGACCATCAAGTTCACCCAACCATCTTGTAGGGAACCTTTGTTCTCTACTACTGATATCTATAGGATAAAGTGACCTTTGGTTATAGTACAGTAGTACTGAAACACACACGACAGTATTTATGAGAACTCTAGGATGAAAACAAAGTGAGGCACATATCATTTAGCCAATCTAGGGAGCTGCAAGTCTCTGGTAACACGTACATTTGCAGGACTGATATCATCTGAAAAACTTTCATCTTAAACACGAGCAATAGATGAAGCAAGTTAAATGATGGTAAGTCAATATGTTAATAGAAAATAGATCCTTCAACAAGAGAACTGCAGTAGAACATAAAGCATAATTCATATCATCAAGACATTGATACAGAATGGCAGAATGGCATAAGGCGGCAGACCTCAATGTTCAAATCTCAAAAGAAAAATAAAATACTAAGCAAAGTCATGTCTGCATTTCCAGAACTAGATCCTTTAACGATCCACGCTGAAGCGATTTTCAAAGTCGAACGCGAAATACAAATGCTAGTTGAAAGTCTACGATGAAACTTCCAATCAACCTAGATACATACAGTGCTTACTTGTATGAATTTGCATTCCAGAAAATGGTGCAAGGTCCTCTAACTCTAAGTATAAAAGGTAAGACCACTATGTAATTAAATACTTCAGCAAGATGACTACAAGTCTACAACAAAACAAAATGCACGATGTGAATTAATACTCAATAGCAAAAGGCAGATACCTACATATTCAGTTCTTAAAGAACTTTTGAAGCAGAGCCTTGTCTTTATCACTGACATTAGCAGCTGTTAGTAAACTCAGAAATGATGAAATAGTGTCAACATCCGCTGCAAACCCTTTGCTAGTCATAACATTGACTAATTCCAAAGCCCTTTTGACATCATTAACACAAAGAAAGCCTCTAATTATTGTATTAAAAGCACAAGCATCTGGCGCACATCCATTGTCCTCCATTTTGTTGAATAATTCATTGGCATCGACTAGCAAACCTTTCTCACAGAGTGCTTGGATCAATACAGTGTAGGTATGCACATCTGGCTGTAATCGCTTAGCTTGGAGGAAAGAGAACACATCGAGAGCTTCGCCTAGTCGACTAGCTTTGCAGAGGCCATCAATCAGGATAGTGTAGATGAAAATATCGGGGAGGACTCCATTTTTCTTCATCACCTTAAGCAAATCCATTGCCTCGTCCATTTCTGAGGCAGTACACAGGCCAGCAAGTAATGAGGCATAAGTGACTACATTTGGTTTCAGGTTACGAGCTTCCATTTCTTGGAAAAGCTTGCGTGCCAATCGGAGTTTATTGTCCTTACACAAGGCATCTATAAGAGTGCTGTAAGTGACAACATTGGGGTCTAGTCCTTTATGTTGCATGTCCCTAAAGAGTTCAAGGGCTTTGTCAAGCTTCTTACACTTGCAGTATCCATTGATTAAGCTGCTGAATGTGATAACATCAGGGTGAACACCATCTTTAATCATGGAATTTATTAGCTCTTCTGCCTCAACCATGAGGCCACATAAACAATACCCATCCAATAATGAGTTGTAAGTAACAATATCGGGATGCACACCTCTCTTATTCATCAAATCCAGTATTTGGCGGGCTTCACCAACCATCCCATCTTTGCAGTACATGTCAATGAAGGTGCTGTAGGTGCCAATTTCAGGAGCCAAGTTGCTCCGCAACATCTCATTCAGCAGCTCCTTAGCGTCATCCCAATGCCCCAAACTGCACATACCTCGAAGTAAGGTATTATAAGTGATGACATTGGGTCGAACGTTCTTGCTCTTCATCTCCTAGAAAAGCTCGAGGGCCTGAGGTAACAACTGGTCTTTGCAAAGACTGTCAATGATGGTGCTATATATGACGACATCAGGCATACAAGTCCCGTGAGACTCCATGTTCCGAAGCAAATTGAGAGCACCAGCGTTGTCTCCCGTCCGGCAAAGGCCTTTGAACATAACACCGTAGGTTTTAAGGTCGGGTTTCAACCCAAACTTGACGATTTTGTCCAACAACTTAACAGCTTGGTTGAGCTTATCATTATGGATAAGGCCGTCAATGAGAGTGTTGAAGGTGACATGAGGGAACCTGTCTTGTTAATCTTGTGTGCTATGCTGTTGGACTATGTCTCATGGAGTCATGGATGATAGTTTATCTCATTATATGAAGATTGTTTATCTCATTTCCCTTAAAATTTGATTTTATTTTTAGTTATTTGAAGAAGAAGAAATATGCACATGCGGGTTATGGTCATGATGGTTGGTAGTCATACGAAGATCGTCGACCACTTTTCCCTACAGCCTCCTCCATTGTCGGCAAAGGTAGTCAACACCCTTTCTCCACCTTGGGCTACAATACCCCTAATATGCCTTTATTGTGTCTAAGTTATTTTTTTTTTATTATTTTCAAATTCATTTTTACACCTCTTTTTTTTTCTTTTTTTTTTTTTTTTTTTACTTTAAGTATGCAATACTCCTAATATAAATTAAAATCAACAAGATGGATGAACAAATAAGCTCCCCTAGTCCTACTTTTCAATTATACATAAATGGACTGAAATTGTTATAAGATCCAAAGTCAAAATCATCAAATATATAATAATTTCCAATCCGATTTGAGATGTGTTAAAGTCGTTATAAACATTAAAAAACGAAGCTTAAGTTGCATAATGGATTTTTAGCCTATAGGTTGAGCTTGGAGCACATAGTATATAGATATTTAATCCAATTATTAACTTTTTTTATTTTCGTTTATTCTTTTGTTGAGTATTTATATAGGTCTAAACTAAAGACCCAAATTTCTCTGCATGAGTTATAAAAAATAATTGTTCATTTTCACAATTTCAATTCCTTTCCTTTTTTAAAGTAGTTTCAATAACTAATTTCAACTTCTTTTACTACCTATTAGAAATTTCAATGGATTATAATTTCACTCAACGGTTTATTACCCTTGTAACTTAATTTATTTCGATTTTGTAAATTTCCACCAAAGGGAACAAGGCCTTAATGTCTCAATATTCTATTCATATAATGGATGACCTTGGTGATAGAAAAAAAAAATGATCACAATGACATGAACTTAGATGGCTTTCATGGAAAAACATAAAAGAAGAAACTGCATTGATACAAAATGAAAGTCTTAGAGAAAAAGGGGTAATACATTTAAATACAAATAGCCACAATAAACAAATGTCCTACGTATTAAGACTAAAACCTTAGAAGAGTAATCAAGGTACAAAAACTTGCATTTTGTTCATAATGGTAGATATGCAAACAACCGATAACCAAGCTTTCAGAAAGAAAAACATTGATGGAATGAAAACGAGGAAAAAGGCAAGGTAGCCTAGTGAAAAATTAACCTCTTATTATATTCCATTTACAAAATTTTCAATAGCCATGTACAATATGGAAACATTTTCTTTTAATCCAACCATAACTTTTTTTGAGTGAACTTTTCACCTTACCTTCCATGCTGTAAATCTTATATTTTGCCACTCTTCTCTTTCTTTTTTTCTCGGGATCATTATACCATGCCTTAACCGAGAATATCAAAGAGGTTGTAGATAATTTACGTGATTTCTTGCGACGCCTGCTTAGGGGGCCATGTGCACGAGACCTAGCTACGTACACATGATCCACACCTGTATCATGACCAATCCCGTGGAACTCAATCCTTTGACATGCATATCTATAAGAATGGCCATGAGGTGATGGGAAATAATCCATGATACGTTGTTCCTCCTCCCTCTCCTCCCCCTCACCTTTTTTGTTTAACTTTATTTGCCTTTTATCTAAGGTGGAGGGGGAGAGAAAAAATATAAATAAAATTTTGGGGAGGTTAGGATAAGGTGAAAACTTGGATGTATATTTTATGTAATGTTAAGTTAGGTGATGATTACATGGATATACTTGAATTTAGGAGTACCCGTAAATTATATTGTGGACCCATGTCCATATAGAAACATGGACCCTTTAGAGAGAAAGTGGGAAAATAGAGGGAAAATTTTAACAGTTGTTTTTAAATTTGCTGATTTCCACTTTTTTGCCTATATAAATGAGAAGGACCACATAAAAAGGTGGACATGGGTCCATAGTATAAGAATCCCCCCCTTTGTTGTACGTGTGCATCGGTTGTGCCTACACTCTTCAACAAACAAGATGAAATAATAAATGATTATTTTTATTTTCAATTTCCCACTCCTAAGTAATAGATGCGTTTTTTTTTTTATTCATGGCTAACCAATAAACTACCAGTACTTGTGAGGTGGAGGAAGGTAATCTCGGACATTAATTTTTTTTGTTTTTTTCTAAAATTAGTTTTTAATTATGATGGTCATGTTTCTACATAAGTTTTATTCTGATTGTTTGAACGAGCATGAACATACAATTATAGTGTACTTTCTTTTTCTTATTGTGTAACAAAGGAAATGGATATTTTCCGTTGTTATTAAAATGTTCAAAAAAAATTGAAACCAAATATCACCAAATAAATCATATTTATTTTAAAACAGTAATTTAGGAGAAGTTCTAAAAAAGGTGAATATTACTTTGATATAGTTTCAAGTTGCGCTTACATAAAGTATGCTTGTTAAAGAGATAATATTGATCGAGTTTTGCTAACTATTTCAAAAGTTATCACCCGGATCCATTTTCAAGTCTGTCGTTTTATGAAGTCTTGTTTATGTGGTGGACCAATTTCTTTTCATCATCTGATTTATTTTGGATTCAAACCGGGTAGGAATATTAAGGGCGACAAAGAATCCCCCTCATGATATTTAACATTGTTGTATACCAATAGCTTACATTTGGTTAATGATATGATGTCGTTTAGCCCCACAAAATCTTCCACGCTTGGATATAAACTCATGGGCTCCCAAAGTCAAACCTCTCTCAACTTAAGTTTGCTTATTGTTTTAAGTAATCGGCTGAACAATTGTGGTATAGTAAAAATATGTAGCTGGGCCCATCTAATTATTTGCGGAAAATCTTCTCCCGTAGTGAATTGCATAAGGAGTTTCAGCACCAGCATTTTCTAGCTGGATTTCGGGCATTATAACTTCTGAATTTGAGAAAACGTGAAACATGAAACTTGTAGGTATATCTTCTAGCTTCCCGTAGCCACTTGAATCACTTCGTTCGGATGTCGAACGAGAGAGATATGATTAAAATAAGAACTGTTGTCCATACCGTCCGGAACCCGCAAACTAGAGTATTTGTACGCCTTAATTACGTAATCACCTACAAAAGATAATATATGACTAAATCAACGCATCTAATAAATAATAATCAAGGGGATAAAATATGTGTAAATATGCTCTTATTAGATACCCCTACACTTAGATCTTTGTCGTCCTCGACAAACATGCAAGAGCCAAACTCAAATTTTAGCAAACAAGTCACTGCCACCAAAGAACTTTGACAACAAACAAAATCATGTAAAAGACTTCTCCTCCACTAACAAACTATACAATCAATTAATTAAACCATGTTTTAAGCAGTCCATCAAATTAAAAGTAGAAATTAACTCATAAGCATTCACACCTCAATCTAGTTAAAACTCAATCACTATCAAGCACATGTGTACTCCTCTAGCCCGTAAGTTCGAGTCCAAGGGTACCTCTTGGTAGTCGATAGTAAGTTAGACTTTTCCGCCTTTCAACCACATTCCATTAAAATAACATAAGAATTTTTTCAATTTTAACTCGATATCAAATAATTATGTGGAGCATCCCTCGTATGTTATAACACCTACCGAACTGACATTCATGTTTCTCAGGCACGGTGCCAAGTACTCAGTGCACATATTTCCTTAAGGGTTATTACTGTAATTTTTTCCCAAGTCTCGAACTCTAGCTCATTTGGTTAACTAGTTGAATTCTCTATCAAGTCAACAAAGTGTTCATGGGTAGTGGACCAATTAGTTAACATACACCGCAACCATTTTTCATTAAGACTAGTTTTTGGTCATGTCGATATTCGGGGTTTTGTAACTTTCTTTTCATTAAGAATTTTCTAACTTTTTGAACATTAGATTATCTGTAGAAAAATATAGGTGTTTGGCTACGTTTTCTAGTAGAAGATTAAAGTTTAGAAGATAATAAAGGTATAAACGAATAATATATTAAGTACTTTAGGACGTAATGTAATAGCTTCATGTGGTACCCTTAAACTTTGATGTGACGTGTCACTTTAAAAAGAAAAAAAAAACTTCAAACTCTTTTTTGGGATTCAATACTTTTTTATTTTTTTGCTAGATGACTTGGCGATAGGCTGTTTGTGTACATGGACATAATACCCCTACATTTGAACAGTAACGACTACTTTCTATAGATGAACTAGGAATTATAAAGGCTTTTTTTTTGAAATAATGGAATTACAAAGCTTTATAAAGGTCTTTACATCATGCAAATATATAATGGTGATCTTCGAGGATTTCTTTTTTGAGTACCATAACCGAAATAACTCGTTCCTCCGTTATTTCTTTTAAATTGATTATAATAACTTGGAAAATTCTAATTTGTAATCCGGTGGTTTTACGTTTGTGCCAAAATTCAATGTTACATTATTCAATATCCATTTATTTGAAGAAAATTTCATGAGATTTTTTCAGAAGGCACACTAATCTGACGTAATCATATTGAAAAGTTATGAAAATTAAGAAAAAAACTTCAAAATTTGATAATATTTACATAAATTAGTATTCATTTGCCATTTATGTAAAATAAATATTTTCATAAATGTAAAATGCTTAACATTTAGTTATTTTAGAAGGTTTGAACTAAAGAAAAATCCGAAACAAATTATTTTTCTAAGAATAGAAAAAATGAGAAAAAAATTGAAAAATTAATACTTTGTAGAAATCTTTGATTGTATAGACAAAGAAATTTTTTTATTATAAATTAACTAATATTTAATATTTTTTAAGGTTTTGGTCACAGTTTGAAATAAATCGATAACTTAAGAGTACGGGATGAAATGTTTTTTAAGTTAAGACACAAATTTGAAAACTTAAAAATCACAGAAAAACAAACCGGAGTTTCCCTAACATCTTCTTGTCTGTTTTCAATCAAGAGAAAAAGTATTTTGAGATAAACTATAGATTGGTCCACAAGAAACTGGCTAACCATAGTAACCAATTGGATAACTATTTATGTCCCTTCAGATACTCTAGGGATGTCTATATGTTTCAAAATGACTAAATCAGATTCTGAGGACTGCAAGTGAATACGAACATACGATCATTCCTATAGTTAAATTTTATCTGACCCTATGCTTCATATTCTCCAATCAGATCCTGAGCACTTGCAGAAGGGAAATGATCCCATCTTAGCATGAAAGTTGCCAAGTTGGCTTCCTAAGTATTTCAGCAGCTCATTCGATAGGAGGAAAACATAGAAGAACAGAATTTTTTGGCCAATCACCGGATATTAATTTGTATATAACCGTGTCACTGTTGTCCTAAACCCCCATTTTTCTAAGAGTAGTAAAGATTAGGCAGACCATCTTTGATTTCCTGATAATATCTAGACCCCCTTGCAAATTGCAATATATGCAGAAGATGGACTGGATCGCTTTCTGTGCACCAACACCACTTAGAAAAATGTAGAACAGAAAGAAGCTGCTGCTTGGACCAAAGGGAATAAACTAGATTCGACATATATACAAGAGGTTCCAGTGTTAAATATATACAGTGAGATATTCACAGCACCTTCTTGGGGCTAGCTTCAGATCAAATTGTTGATGTATGTACAATTCAGCCCAGAGGGAAAGGGAGAAATATATAACCGCGGTTCTTGCAGCTTAATGAGATTCAGGCTGACCTGAGTCTGCTTCAAATTTCTTCTCTTTTCTAAGATCTTTCTTCCACGACTTCTTGGTGTCACCAATGTGTGATGCCTGTAATGCAAACAGAATCGGGATCAGCAAAACAAATTCCTAATGTCACTTAACTGCAAGTCTAGACTCCCTCGCTCTTTCTTTCACACAATCAGGCAATAAAGTGTTTAAAGGGGCTTGATTGCACACTTATGATAGGAGCTACAGATGAAAGTGCTGAATCTCAGCAATTTCGAAATGGCAACAATCTGGTTGGCAAAAAAGAACCGTCCAATATTGCTTTGACAGTCCTCACGAAGTCACAAGTTACAGCCACAAAAAGGCACTAACACATCAGGTTGAAGGGCCCACAAGGTTATTGCTCGAAACACAGTTTAATTGAAGCAAACACAGAGCAGCTATTACATAGAAGAGGGAGAAAGATCAACTTGTTTATCTTCAACATTCACATATGATAAAACAGTATGGCATCTGAATTTGAGAACCACATAAAACACTATGTTCACCTTGCAGCCTGATTTCGGTCCAAATTGGACATTCCAGAGACAGCCTTAAATGGGTAATCATTTGGTTTAGTCTGAGCACTTACAATGTGGGATTTCCACTCCATCTTGACATTGCTATCTTGGGCATTGGCAGGAGGAGAGTGGCTACCGATATGTTGGAACAGATGAACGAGAACCACAGCATCAAGAGCAGCATATTCCAACTGCACAATTACCGTAGTTGTTTAAGTCTACAAGGCACTTTGACCAGCAAAAAAATAGAGAACCAGAAGAGGTATAACTTACTTGTTGCCGGCTTAAAGGCCTTTGCTCCCAGTTGCTGTTCCTTCTTGTTTTATTCAAACCAGCGCCCAGTATTTTCTACATCCAAAATGATGATAAGATGGCCTATCTATCAGTGGCATACTACAACAGGAGAAAAACAAGCAGTAGAGGGATAACTCGCAAGAAAGATCATATCCACATGCAACCATAAAAGAGCGTAGACTAAAAGGGAATCACATCTATGGAATCGGTACCTTCACAAGGCCAGATAATCCACCACAAGGCTCTTTGAACACTTTCTGGACGTCCAAAAGCATTTCATAACGCTTAAAGCAGCCCAACTTTTGGTAAGATTGAGCCAACTGATGCATATCACATTGAAAATTATAGCCTAAGGATAGGAAAAAAATACCAATGTCATCACAACAAGAACAAGCACAAGAACTAGAACAACAACAACTAGGTATTTGTAATTGTCATCCCAACTTCTGCTGTAGCTCATGTTACTGCCAGAAGGACACTATCGATCAAAAGGTAGACTTGGCCTACAGAAGCTTCCTAGTAGAGAACTTGGAGCATTTGCACACATGCATACACATAAAAGAGAAAGAAAGTAAAACAGGAGAACATAAAATGCAATTCCAACGTGCTGCTCCCTTATTTGACATACCAAGCTTTAGAATCCTTGGAGAGTGCAGAATGCGAACTAAGCAGTTGTTTAGGATTTCTGGAACATCATCATGCAGCTTAATCAAGTCAAAGATGAAAGCAACCTTTTCTGAAGCTATTTGTATAATAGAAACCTGTTGATTGAAATGAATAAGAATTAAGAAATATAGGGGGGGGGGGGGAAGAGAAGCTAATTCTGCAATGTTCTGAATCCACTACAAAAGAAACATGTCCACTAACTTAATGAGCTAAAGTGGACATTACCAAAGGGATCTCAATTAAGTCATACAATTACAAAAACAAAACCCAGTATGACTCCTACTCAAATAAGTACTACCTCGCAAAATATGAACCTTTCGATCAATAATTAAGAATCTAGGGCAAGCATGCTATCCACAATAGTAAATCATATAGTTCAAAATATCTCGTAATCCCTTACAAAAGCTGACAAAAATCTGGCTCTTTAGAAAGTGTAAAGGAGACAAACATGAGCGCAGTAAGAGAAGTTCAGAGATCGCCACATACCTTGTTAGGTTTGCTGCCTTTCACATAGTTAGGCTTCCACTCACAGTCTACACCCACAACTTTACACCCTTCTATATAAGAAGTTGCTGTTTGAAGACTATCAGCCTCATCAACCCATATAATTTCATCTATGAACAACTCATGAAGATGCAAAAAGCGACTCTCAATAGGATTCACCTCAGGTTCTGCAACCACAAAATAAGAGTCAGTGACCTTCATGTCTTCCACTACAGGCACTAACGTCTATTTGTTTGACAAACATATACTCTAAAAAAGAAAGAAATGAATAAAAAACGTAGCGGATTCAGAAATACATATATCAACATATCATACATTTCGGGTGGCGTAATATACATTTAGGGTAGCATAGTACAGCTATATCCACTAATACATAGTGCGAAGCCAAGTAGGCTAAAAACCCAAACAATCACAAGTACAAAGCCTCTCTATTTCACTTTGTTTTTCTAACAATGTACTCCTCTTAAATTCTGACTCACTTCTCATTCGTACATTAGTTCGTACCCTACTCTGCCATAAAGCGTAGGGAGCATAACAGCCCCATTCTTTCATCACAAGAAACAATGGGTATAGACTTCAATGTGGCAATGTGTGGTCTTAAGTTCCCAAGTCACTTCCATTACGGTAATCACGTTTAACTTGTGACTTCAATGGCAACAATGGTTCGACAAATTAAACGTACCCACTTAGTTAAACGCCAACACAGAACAAGGAAATTACATTGATGCATGTGATGGGATGGCATAAAATTCTAAGATAACACGGTAAAAATGAACATTCTCTGCTGGCAAAAACAAATTCTCAGCTCTTGGACTCTGCTCTGAAACAGGTCCCTTAAGTAAGAAAATGAACTATTTTTGGAGATGACTGGACCATCCAGTTTTCATCTGCCTGCAAAGATAGGGGAGGAAGGAGAAATAATGAGGAATTTTGGAAATGATATGGACAAATTAGTATGTTCTCTTAATTTAATCTATTTATATTTGGACAGATGCAGCTACAATAATTTCCTGTGAATGCCAACTATTGTAGAAGCTTCCGGTGAAAAAATTGTCAACCATAGTGTTGTGATGGTAATTCGATCCATAGTTGACTGGTTCAAAAACAGCTGATCAAATCACATCTCGATTATATACCATTAATCGGAATCGCCAAGTATAATAAGCACTCCTAACCTCTTACAGAAGAACATCATACATACATTCCTTCATTCATCTCTAGGACAAGTCAATATGCAATACAGAACAGAAAGCGTTAGCCTTATGACATCCTCAGGAATCAGGATGCAGCACAGCAGCAAATTAAGTTTGGGGACATACAATTGGCAAACAGAAGAGAACCATGACATCTTAGAACTGTAACTTTTAACTACAACGGAAAGGATGAATCGGCAGGCCAAAGACAGTGAAGCTCGTTCAGTATAGGATGAAAGCTAAAAAAGCATATGCTTGTCTACAGTTACCACCAATTACTTGCAGTAGAGAACCTAAGGCCTCAGCCATTTTTTGAGAAAAGATCCAATACGTCAGACCCAAGGAGGTAATTGGTAGACATAACCCCTAGGTCAAGTAATAGTTGTGCCAAGTAGACCCTCTAAGTATATGGTTTAGAACAGATTTTTGTTCATACTTTTTTCCATTCGTTTTCAACTGAGAGCTTAAAATATTTTTAAGAAAAAAGAGCTTTTTTAGGTGGTAGGCATGGTGCAGGTTCACATTTGCATTATCACGGTGGCTGTAAGGTCCGAAAACTTTTTAGACCTTTTTGTTTGTTTACCATTTGATAATTGTGGTTGGAGGAATTACACGATTTTTAGAGGGGGACTTCTAGTCAGTTGGTTTCTGGGATCAGTGGGATGGAGTTGTCTTCCTCCCCTTTCTTCTACCTCATACTGTGGAAGTCTTCACAGGCTATCACTTTCTATCATACATCGTGATTTTTTTTCTTTTATGAATAGTGTATCCAACTGCAATTCAACTAAAGAAAGGATCATTTTAAAAAAGATAACAACTCACAAAACCATGAACATCAAAAACTACTCCTAACTTGCAAAATAATCGTATCTAACAAAATTTACCGATGAAAAAACAATAGGGCACATGTACCTTTTGCTTTCAAGAACCCTTCAAGAGAGTAATGATCACATAATTCATCAACCTTCTCAGAGTAGCCAGCTTCCATTGCCAGATACACCTTTTTTTATTTAAACAGATAGGTGTTAGCCTGTCAGGTATTCATAAAATAAAAAGAGAGGAGAGCAATCATTTTCTCTTTGAATGCATTAAGTAGAGAAATCTCTATAGTAAAACAAGGAAACAATAAAGTTTTAAGGACAACAATCACCACCACCCCGTATGAATCCTGCAATACATGAAGACACTTCTAGGGAGATCCAAGCTGTAAATACTAATCTGTGAAGACAGGTAGAGAGGATGCTTATAACAGATCACAAAAAGACTTACTACAGGAAGAGAAAAGTACCAATTTCGGATAAGAAAAAAATAAAGTGCCTTGAACAGAAATCTCGAGAGGAGGCAGTGACTCAGCTCAAAGTTACAGGCTTTATCTCGTAGAAAAGATACATAATGGTAGAGTGACGCACAAACACAACTACTACCAAAAATAAGAAAATTTCATGCTCCAGATCATCAAAGATGGGAAGAAAAGAAGAGATTCCTAAGATGAAGTAATTGATTGGAATATTGAAAACTACTTGAAGCCTACTCCCTGATAAGCTATTAACCCAGTAAATTTAGTGTCTTTGGAACGGACTAACAATAACTGCTCGCCAAGGAAGACCATACAGAAATTCATTCATTATTGCTGATCACTAAATTTGTTGTTTTAATAAGCAACTCACCAGATATTCAAGAAGCTGCCTATCATTCTTTGCTTTCTCCTCTGCAACATCCCAGCATCCTTTTTCAGCTAAAGTCTTCAACGCACTACAAAATAAAGAACCACTCTTTACTCATTATTTGAATAGGAAGTAAGTGTTAGCTCCAGAAGCTGATACTTCATGAGAAATATTACCTTTCTTTACACTTATGATAAACATCCGGAAATTCCTCTTGTAGATTGTTCCTCTTTATAATCCCATATGCACCTTTTAGCATGTTCATCTTAACATATTCTTCGACTAGAACACACAACAACGACTTACCCACATATGATGCCCATTTTTCTGCCGCTCTGAAATCTTTATCCTCAATCATTTTAAAGAAAAGAGATTCTCCAGAGTGGCAGATACCGAATTGTTCCAGCAAACTGACAGCAGTCATATAGGATTGGGATTCTATCTGTCCAAGAATATACTTCTCCATGAAAGCTTCAGCAGTGTCAGCGCTAAGATCCTTTGTCGCTGAACCACGCAAAGCCTTTTCAACATTGACCAACTTTAAGTCAAAAACTTCAATTATCTTTATAAGTAGCTTTTCATCATGGTGGACAAAGCCTTGGACAACATCCAGAAATAACTGTGCAGCAAGATCTTGTGCTTCCAGCAAATCAGCATGATCAGTATGCCCTTTCAGAAATTTACGAAGAGAAGATACGATCAAGTGACTGAATCCCTCGGCATATGAGTCGAATAGTGGCAATGCATAGAGGCAGTGAACAGTGAAAACAGCTGGTCCAGGCTGTGGGGCGTTTCGAAGAACTAGATTCACTTGTTGCTGAAGAGCACGAAATTTTGATGTTGCTTTAGATTTCCCTGCCAAACCAAAATCTGTAAGTTTCCTCTCCCTCTGTTTATTCCTTTTTTTTTTTGTCATAAGTGGGTTGTCTAGGGACATATTGACGCAAAAAAGAGACTACAAAGTAGAAGATAGGTTATAGTGATGCAGTGATCTTAGGTGCCGACTTTTACCACCATCATCTTATGTGAACTGAGTCTGAATCATTCTAAGAGTTCATGTAAAAGTATAATAAAAAACAGCTGATAGATAGCATCTATAAACAAAGGAAACAAGTGTACATTGTCAGCTCTAGTGTCGTTTGGTTAACCCTTAAATATACACGATATCCTAAGCTATTCACTTGTTTAGTTGACAATAATATAGGAATACCTAGGTAAGTAAAATTTCCCATGTACTGTTGATTTCTAGGAAGTACATGTCTTTAGAAGTATAACTTCTCACTTTAACAAAACGAGCACTTATTGTATCTCAAGAATCATATCATTATACCAGTATCGATTCTATCCAGATTCCTAAGACTTAAAAAAAAAACATAGATTTGCCCTCCAAAAGAAGCTCTGCTATTGTTCAGGATGAACAGACAAAGTATTCACTGAAACAAGGGGGAAGTTGATCTTTATGAAACATTCAAATTACTAGAGAGATTATGAGGGCTGGTGAAAAAGAAGAGAAGCATTACCATAGACATAACATTCTTTCAAAAGGAACAAAAAAACCACTGGTGAGACAGACGATAAATCAGAAAATGCATGAAGGCTGATTGCCAACGACTGATTCTGTGGCTCTATATTGTCGGTAGATTTTTCTACAAAGCCCATGGTATTCCTGCACACGGAACAACAGAAGCTGATTAGAACAAGAAGGCATATACTAACTTTCTACGTTTTACACTTGGATGTCAATTGTCAAGAGTTCCAAGACATGTTGAAGTAGATGTCTGACAAGTCTAGCATAGAAATAGTCAACAACTGGTGATACATCATATCGGAAAATAGTCACCATGAAACAGTTTGAATTGATAATTTTAGAACTAAGGGGATTAAAGTTACTGTCCACTGCCAGAATTTCCATGACAACATAAAGCATGTTCATTTAAGTTCCAAACTTTCAACTGAAAACTATAAGCAGCTACTTACCAGTTACCAGTTCAAGACGAGAAAATATGAGCAAACCTCTATAATATACATATTTTATAAATTGCTGGAAGAACAGTTTGCTAACCCAATGCTGCCCTAACATGTATTCTCAACCACCGAAAGGAAATTATCAAATGAAGAATAGGAATGGAAAGAAGCACTACTTTCCCTTCTTTCCCCCTGAGTTCTGTACCTAATGATTCAGCCTTTTTGAGAAGCAAACATTTCCACAAGATAAGACAAAAAAAACACTAGATAGACATGACTCTAGTTGGATATTACCCGGAAAAGACAGTCTGCATGAAATGAAGATATTGGAATCATATAGAAAAGGACCTTACTATGATGGATCAGGGGAAGTTCTAATAAAACCCAGAAAGAATGGTAAAGCTAGAAACACTGTCAAGATTCTGTAGAAAACTGATTACCACAGTAGTGTTCAAAAGTTGTTTTGGACACATAAAGTCAGGGCTCTGGAGAGCGGCGGCAGATAGGAGGTATTAAGAGTGCGGTAACAAGCTTAGGGCAGAAAAATGAGAGCATTTATATTTAAAATCAAGAAAGATGGCGACCAAGATAGGAATTCAAGGATCCGCTATCCTAATGGACTGAATATTTGAGCAAAATATTCTCTTAATCCAAGTGGTAGTAAACAGGATGCTTATACATAGAGGTCATAACCCAAATCATCACAAAAAGGATTATGTTTCCGAAATATCACATATCTGGATATAAGTACAGGAAATTGATGGACTCAATTTTTTCGCTAAATTAACTGGTACAAGTACGACAGTTCTTTAAAAAAAACTAGCACAGTGGGCCAGTGTTTCTACCTAGTATCCAAATCATACTCTAGATTGTCCTTACCATTTAAATAAGGTCCAAATTTTCATTACTCTGCAGTAAGCACCATGTTTGAAATACATTGGCAACTTGAAACTTGTAAGATATATTAGCAACTTAAAAAAATAAAACAAAATCCTCCAGTTCGAATGATGCAGTAGTGTCTGAAACATTGTACAAAAAAGGATGATGCTTTGAATTGTGCTAAAGCTAGGATAACCTAGGCCTCAACCATCCTAATGGCTATTTATACATGACCAAGTCTCGAATATGGACAAGGGAGTTCAAGGTTCCTAATCCTTGAAGCGGAAACTCAATGCTGTGTATCCTGGGAGAGGGCAGGAGACAGGATAAAACAATGTAAGGAAGATCCTAATAAGAATTAAAGACTACTGCCAACTGCCTTACCATTTTAGGGCCAACCATATGCCCTATCTAAATGCACAGAGCGTTACACTCAGTTATCCTATCTGACGCTCATCTCTCTTAGAATGCATAAAATAATATATTCAAAACAACTCATAAATTCACTGACAACACTAACCATGAGCAGCTAGTTGAATCAGTGACGAAATCATTTATTGCCACAAAGGCACAAACCACGAATATTCTTCATATCTGCCAAAGTAAATCTTGCTTGGAACTAGCACCCAACAACCTTAGCAACAGACAAGTGAAATAGCACCTTGGCACATATATATGAGATGAAATGTTATCTTCTGGCAAAAATCAATGGCTAGATAAAATCCAAAGTAGCCTCTCATTTGCTAATTAAGGTCTGCAAGAGCACAATTTTTCACAAAACCAATTGAAACAATGTGTTTGGATACCTAATTTGGAGGGAAGGGGAGATGATGAACGAGTGAGCTTCCGTTTTCCCTCCAAAAACATACCAACTTCAGAGGGATTTAAATTATCAAACAAGGAGGAGAAATGAATCCCTCCTACTCCTTTCCCAACCCCTACACCCAAACAACGAAAAATAGATCCCTCGCTCTCACTCCCTTCCCTTCCACTCAATATCTCTCATCCGAACAACGTGTAAGCGCTAATCAAGGCCGGTTCTACAACACTACTGGTAAAACAATGAACTACATAAGCTTCAATAAGTCCAACCAAGGCTCACCAGCTCAAAAAAATCATCCAATGAAGCTACAGCCAACATCAATACAACTATTGCATTATGATCACACAAAACTCAGCTCTCAATAAGGAAAACCACTAAATTCCAGCCTCAAGCTCACATCTTTCTAGCACCCACATGACAATTGAGCAAATTTATTGAACAAAACCCTCATTGATCAACAAATTCAGCATAATTTAACAGTAAAGACTAAACCTTGACAACAAAAAATGAACAATTGCATAAATTATCAATGTGGGCATCTCATAAAAAGTGTGAAAGACTCATCCTTGACAACATACAATGAAAATATACTTAAATTGTCAATGTGGGTATGTCAAAAACTTAGCAAATTCAACTCTAGTACCATAATAAACAAGCATCATAATCACAGTCTCACAGACATAACAACAAACATTAAAGTAAACACCGAATTTAGAAATACATACAGAATTAAATGAAATTGTAAATATATAAACATAGCAAACCAGACCTGAGAAAGATGTGATTTTTGGGTCCAACAAAAAATGTTCTTTTGCTTAGAAATTAATAAAATAAAGTTACTTTTAGAGGGGTTTTTAAGGAGACTTTAAGATGGGCTTTTTAGTATGTGGATAAGAACCCCTAAAGTTTTCAGAAAAGAGTACTCCAACAAATTTGGAAAATAACCCAAATGTGGTGTTATTGGGGGCCCACTGGATCAGTGGTATCTTTCCATCTTAGGCAATTTGGTTCAAAAAGACAAGATTTTAATGCACTTGGTCGTTGCTAGCAATCAATGTCATATAATGAAAATGAAATATAATGATGATGAATAATGAAGAAATTATTAGACATATGATTTTTGTGAGGAGTGGATTGCATGGTGTTTTGTTAGGTAATGAAGACAAGTTTGACACTTGGGAGACAACTTTTTTTGGGTCACATACTCACTTTTGTAAAAGGGTTTATTCATAGAATATCCTATAAATAAATTTGTTTTCTACCGTCTTTGGTTCATTCATTTTTCAACATTTATTTTTTCATACTATTTGAAGTTATTTTTGGTTGGATAATGAACTTAATATTTGTGATTAAAATAAGTATAGTGATATAAACATTTTATTTAATGCAAATTGAGTTATTGTATATTTTAAATTTTTGTATCTTATATATTGAGTTATCGTCTTATCGATTATTAAAGTATGACCTTAAAAGGTATTCTCTATAAATGAATAGATATTGGGAAATAAATAGAACATAGGGAGTGTGTGTTTTTAGGGTAAAATTGCATGGTGTTTTGTGGTGTAATGAAGACAAGTATGACGCTTGGGAGCGAGACCTCTTCTTATTAGGCTTAAACGTTTATTTATAGAATATCCCATATATGTTTTTGTTTTCTCATAGAAGACATCTATCAATTAAAGTATTAAACATCATCTTGTTTGTTAAAATAGGGAGAGTTATGTTTTGCAATTTACAATCCTCACAAAATCTTGTAAAACACAAATATACACCAGCAAAATGGCGGGATTGGGAGCAAAGTAATTCATGAGTCTAATTGCATATGAAACAATGGGAGTAAAAATGTACCAATCCATTCACTAATTGTAGAGGAAGCGTTCTTAATACAATCAAGATATAGAGTACTTGTTTAGAGTATTAGTTTTTTTATATGAAATGTTGGATTTTATTTGGAAAGCCAAAAAGGGGAAGTATAAAGCAACCCAAATAAGAGCACAACAAGAATGTACTCGAGGCAAAAGGAAATCAAAACATCAAGACAAACAAACTAAAAACACAACCAATTAATTATAGTCTCCGTAGCTCCTACTCCCTTCTTTGCTAGCTCATCTCAAAGGCTGCTTTAGCTTCTCCAGTTTTTAGGCAAAGGGTGGCCTCTCAATGTTTTCCATTATAGCTCTACAAATTTTACAAATCACGGGTCTGAGAACCATGCATCTAAGCATCAAAAAGGTGTTTTCCTGCAAATTTGTGTCTTACATTCTTCCAATGCGGGTTGTGGACAGAGACTGTTTTATGTCACCCCCTAGATGTCGGCGTAGCTCGCTAACCAATTTGGGTCAATCAACATTGTCGATTCCGCTAGTTGAGTTTCTTCTTGCTCAATTATACTTGTCTCCTAGTAATGGCAGGTGCATAAACAAGGATGAAAGCACACGTGAAATTGTTCTCCTTGATTGTTGCACTAATGCATATATAGCCATCTTTTACCGTTCTTAATTAGAAAGTCCTCAGCTACTTCAGAGTCCCACGCAAGAATCAAGTCTCCGCTCCTTCCCTCCGCATTGCTATCACGCCAGGAAAATTGAGTATTTCCCCACCACCGTCTAATTCTTCTCTCTGTCAGTTAGATTTTCCAAACCCATTACTCCTCTGGTATTTGAAGAGATAAAATTCATGATCTCTGTCGTAGTCTTCGAGTCAGAGATGAATATTGATTAAAGCCTCTTCCTTTTGACGTCTTTCTTGAGTTAATCTTGCCGCTTCTGTTGCTAAATTTTCTAAGGTCATAAATAATGCCAATGTCTTTGTCAAGCTGCCACGTCTTAGCTATCTCCCTAGGTTGATCCTCATCAAAATCATCATCAGAGGAAAGTGACTGGCGCATGAATTTCTTCTTGGCCTCCTTAGTCTTGGTATTCTTCCTTTTGTAGCCTTTCCTTTTCTAGATGTTGCGTTATCGATATTTTCAAAACCAAGGGGAATGTGGACTGACTCATCATCTGAAGCGGCACTTATTGCAACTATAACTGGAGTACAATCATCTTTTTGGGAATATAATGTCTTATTAATTAATACTCTTTCCTCTTCCAGGTTGTATTGAACATCTCCTATCTTTGTGTTATCCGAGGAAAAGTTATTGCTGACAGAATCTGCATTCTCCCTAGGTTTCTCGTTGCAGGTTTCGAAGACGTTTGTGTCTTGTAAACCTTCTCTTTCCCCACTGTGATTAGAGTCCAAGTTCAAATCTCCTGACCTTTGGCCTACCAGACTGTCACCCATAACCAGATTGTCTGTACCTATAAACATGTAGTACAACATGAGAGGCTCATTTATCTTGGAGACATTGTTTTACATACCATTTCGACTAGCTTATAATTTAAATATGTCTTATTTGACTATAAAAAATAGGAAATACTTATTTTACTAGAACCAAAAGTGTTTGATAACTGTAATTTATGAATATCTTAAAAGTTTTTTCGCTTTATCAAAAATAAGATTATTCAAATAGCTTATCATAAAAAAGGTGTTGTTTATAATTTTATTCTATCTTGACCCCAAAACTTTTAACCATAGTATAGGCTTATCCTCAAAATAAGATTATTCAAACACCTGAGAGTACACACCTCAAGTTTAATTTTATGTATTTAGTATATATCTTATATAGTATTTTGTGTATATCCTATATATTAGAAATACTGTATACAACATATTTACTATGATACATAATAAAACTATCAAAGGTACAATCAAGGTATAATCGAATGCACGTACTCTTAAGTACTGTATGCATGCAATAGGTTCTAGCATGCCTAGTATTTGAGAAGAGTATTTGACGAAAATCTTCTATCATTGTCATACTGTCTTTGGATCGAAATACTTGCATGTTCATGCATGCCTAGTAGAAGTGTACGTGTAACATGATACTAGTCCACTCTACTCGTAAGAAAAGGGAGTTGATTTTTACACTCCCATAAGTTATTTTTA
>CAAKMY010017762.1:0-11392 GCA_901111285.1 Corrigiola litoralis | reverse complement strand
TACAAATTAAGAATTACTATAGAACATCATTCTTTTAAAATCAGAGGGAGTATTAATTTGGAGGTAGTTAGCAATAATGTGATCATAATATTCATCCTTCCAAATCTCTTTAAGTCCTAAGACCTTGGAAAAATATACACATCCTGAGTTTTGACTATTAGTCAGCATATAGCCTTGTACTCCGTAAGTCCTTATACTGTGTGGACGCGTTACGAATCAATTATTATGCACACAATTTTGAGAAACCTACTTGCATGGTCGCATGCACAAGTGGACAGAATATTTGTCTGCATTGAAATAATTATATCTTTCTACCATGGGAAAACATATAATCCTTAGGTCTTTCTTTTCTATGATGTAATTGTTATGTTTGACTCTAATTGTATATAAAAAATTTTAATTTTGAATTATGTTTGGGTTTGCAATTAGGCTGCCACCTAGTAAGTCAACTGCTCCATTTTTTTTTTCTATACACTTATGCTTATACTTCTATATCTTTATGTTGAGAATTCAATCCTAACTCATAAGTGTAATATGTTTGGTCCCATAGTGATAAGGAGCGGAAAGAGTTTCCATCTTATCAATTGTTATAAAGAATAAATAGAAAGAGAAAATTAACACATGAATTTTACGTGATTCACTAACAATTTATTAGCTACATTCACATGCAGAGAATATATCAGATAATTTGTCAGCTAAGAGTTAGCAAAGTGAGACCCCCTGTGCTAATTATTAGGAGCGGAAACAATTAGATTCAAGGCATAATCTAACATAAACCAATTAAGGAGTTATTCTACCTATCACCAATTGGTATTAGGATGGAACCTCACTTGGTTTATGAAAATAGACATTCATACTTTAACTTGGTATCAGAGGCAATTTCAGATCCCGACATTAATGGGGAAATGGATATATGTGGTAGCCTAGAAACAAGTTAAACTCTTTTTTATTTGATACATTGGAACAACAAAAGCTACCTGGAAATATGAGGATTCGAACTTTGGACAACCCTAAGCAAATTGAATTCCCAATCATTGAACAAAGCTTGCTCCTCAAACAAATCAAACAAAATTGTTAGTTACTTGTATATTGATGGCATGTGTATCTAGTTATTCCTTTTTCGACTTTTGTGGCTGTATACATAGATCCGGCATTTTGATAATTAGTTGGTTAGGGATTTAGGTACTTCCGGCCTTATGTGTTTACCTGGCCTTAAACACTCCCTTTTAACTTACCAGCAAAAAGCTAAGAACCATTACTAGTTGTTTTGGACAAAACATAATAATAGAATATATGGACTAACACACGAAAGTATCCTATCTTTTTGGTATATTCTTGTCCTATGCCATTTGTATCTAGGAGTGCAATTTTTTTTTTTAATAAACTTTCGTACCTGATCAGTGAGAGCTCGTGTCTGATTAGTACAAGTGTATGTAGAATAAATAACTCTTTATGTCATATTCTTTCGCTTCCATGGTGTTTGGTGATAACTTGTTTGAGCAAATAATGACTAGTGGAGTTCTCTAACGGTCTCTAACGCGTACCATATTTGGTCAATTAGCTACGTATTTCTCTTGAAAGTTAAATGCCTAGTTGTTTTAGTAAGATTTATGTTATGGTTAGCTAATTAATGACATCTCTATCTATAATCGTGATTATAGTAGCTTTACCTTGTTTAGAAATTCAAACATTATTATAAACCATGAACACACTAGTTTTTGGTAGACTGGTTGTCGTTATCAGAATCATGTGGAGTTGTGTAGTTATAAACAAGTAAGACTAAATTGCTTTTAAGTAGTTATTAAAACTATTATATTGCTTGACTTTTAATAATCTACGTAGCTAAAGTTTTCTTTAATGCAGCTTCTACGCGCTTTCATGAGACTACTGGCCCTATAAAGCAAGCAACAAGAATCAGTTTTTGGTTACTTCCCTCGCTATTCTCTCATCTTAAGAAGCATTTTTGTTCACTGTGATGGTATTGAAGAGGCACCTTGGTGAGGAGGGGAGTGGCGATTCACCAATACCCAATTACCCCCAAAGCAAACCAACTAAATTTCAAAAGTGCGTGCATGAACTTATTCTCATCTATTATATAGTAACAAATTTCAGACGACGATATTATTGCTTTTGCAAGTTCATGTGCTGATTGAGTCTTGTGTTTGTGCAGAGCTGTCAAATATGTAATGAAAGAAGTTTATCTACAAGATATCGCGGCAATATTCGAACCCATTGTTCGCAGAGCGGTATAAATTTATATGAATGTGTTATTTGTTCTAATTCGTGAGTGTGGAGATTTACACTAAGCTCATGATTTTAAAAAGTTTGAGTATAATTATTGATAGTATTGAGCTGAAGATGTAATATCTGCAAGACTGCAATCTTAGCTGAATTGGGTGTTACCGTATAGTTTATGTCATATTGTTTGTGGTTATTCTCGGCATGACTGTGACACATTCTGTCTGTCCCTTTCGATTAATATTAAACCACGTGCCCACACTTATGCATGTATTCAATTATTATTCCATATGTATTCTAAATCTACAAGTCTTCAGTGTGATCAGCTGTTTTGACTCTTGACTATGTTGTTTTCTTAAAATTGTGTGGTTAAAAGAGCATAGAGTGTTCTTTTGATGATTTATTTAGCTTTCTGTGTCAATGAAATTGAACTTGTACTTATTATCTACTGTTACATTTCCGTAAACAGGTCAAAGAGGAGGTGGAACCACTTGTTGCTTTGCTTCAATCATCTCCAAGGTTGGTTCTCTCATTCCTATCTAGAGTCGAAGTATGGCCTATATGATTTTCCTCAGAGAATCCACTCATGTTTTTATTGAGTGATTGTAATAGGAACCCGCCTTTTCTGGTGGAGTTATCGGTGAGTTCATCAGTAAGTTACCGTTATCATTAGGAAACCCTCTAGTCTGTGTTACTTCTGGTAGAAATCCCCTTGTCTAGTGGAGTTGTTAATAAATTGATTAGTGAGTTACTCTTTTGCTGTAATGATTTTTATTAGAGTGTGTGAGATTGTTTTTTCATATACAAAGGAGAGTGATATTACTTGGTACAAATATGATGGCCTGATTAAAAGTCTGATTGGGAAAGGCATGAGCCATGTTGGATGTTCATGAGCTTCTGAACTTATTATCGAGTTGGCTGAAATTATATGTTTCTGATGCTGCTTTCTTGTTTATTGGTTGCAGTCGTTCGATTTCTCATCAGACTGCGTATTCTTCTTCAAGAGGCCTGCAGCTACTTATTGTTAACAAATTACCATCTACAGTCTTTACAAATAGTAAGATAGAAGATCAGGAGCACTGCCCTCTTCAAGTACACCTAGTTGATGCAAACTCAAAGAATGTGATCCGCAGTGGTCCTTTGTCCTCGGTAAAGGTGCAAATTGTTGCTCTTAGAGGTGATTTTTCAGCTAATGAAAGGGAAGATTGGAGTGAAGATCAATTTGATGAAAGCGTTGTGCGTGAAAGAGAAGGTAAACGACCATTGTTGGTTGGAGAGCTTTCATTTGCCCTTGTTAATGGTGTCGGATCCCTTGACAACATTAGCTTCACTGATAATTCAAGCTGGATAAGAAGTAGAAAGTTCAAGTTAGGGATTCGAGCTGTGTCGAAAGCTTCCCTTGGAACTGGCATTAGGGAAGCTGTGAGTGAAGCTTTTGTGGTATTGGACCACCGTGGCGAATGTAAGTGTCTCTTTCTTTTCTACTCTATATGCTTAACTTGAAATTTTCTATTTTTTTTTTTCCAGCTTCGTAGTGCATATGTTTTTTCTTTTTCTGAAGGGAATCTAAGATAAAATTTGGAAAATGGATCGTAATATATAAAGGTACAACCGTAAAAGTATGCCTGTGGGCGTATGGTGATCTTACAAATTTCAGCACATCTGTATGTGTAATGATGGTAACCTTATGTTGAGATTAAAGATGATCACTGCAGATACAACTCTCTATTTGATTCATTATATAGGTCGTTTCATTTGATCTTTCAGTGATTAATTCCTCTTTTACTCTGCTTTTCTGTGACAACTTTGTTTTCATGACTGCAACGCCTTCCAAACACTCTCGAAGTTCAACCCTCTTAAATCTTATGAATAAAAACAAAACAAGGAAAGGAGCCGCAAAATTATAGATGATGTTGGCAGGGTTCAAAGTGAAATAGTAGGAGTGTAAACACAACAAATTGTATCAGAATATGTTGGTCTGCTAACTGGATCTCTTTGTTGTCGCCTTGTCAGCGCAAAACCCATCACCAGATTTCATATTTACAAAGTTGGAAGGAACTAAAATGTATAAGCTGTCAATAATCTCATCTATAGTTTCTTCTGAACAACTGATTTTGCATATTTAGCTTCTGCTCAGCTTTGGGCATGATTGTCATCTTTGCAGCCTATCAGAAGCACAATACACCATCCTTGGATGATCCAGTGTGGCGTTTGAAGAAAATATCAAAACTAGGAGCGTCGCATAAGAAATTGGAGTTACATGGAATTAAGACAGTGAAGGATTTCCTGATGCAGTACCACATGAATCCCCTTCATCTACGGCATGTAAGGAAATTATCTTTGTCTGCAAATGAAATTGTTGACCAGAACGAAGCTTATAATTTATAACTGTGTCGGTTAGTGCAATTTGGTGGTAACTGTTTCTCAATTTTTAGGTGCTTGGGAAAGGGGTTGCTAACAGGGTCTGGGATACAATGGTGAGGCACGCCAATAAATGTCATCTAGAAAGCAATTTCTATATTTTTTATGATGAAGCTGAAAGAACTCAGCTCATGTTCAACTGTGTCTACAAACTCATCGAAGTGAAGTTTGCAAGCCAAGACTATCAACCTGTGGACTCTCTTGATTCTCGCCAAAAGGTTTAATCCCATCAGCTGATTCATTTTGAGACCGCTTGTTAGGGCGGGTGTAAATACTTTACATGAGTCATGAAGTGATTTCTTTTACCTAAAGAGCTCGTAAGCTGTAGCTTTTGGGTCTACTTGTGTTACAATTTACAACCATAGTCATCTTACTGCAAACTGACTGTCAGTGTTATATCCTTTGTCAGGCTCTGGTTGAAAAGTTGAAGCAGTCTGCATTCTCAAATCTGCATAGGCTAGTTCCCATTCATAGTTCATCAGCTGTTTCATCTCTGGAAGTACCAACTATCGGATATAATATCCCATTTTCAACCCCAAATCTGGATTTACAGCATGATGGTTTTTCATTAATAGAACAAGGTATGGAGACTTTGTAGTAATTGGAAGTAGACAGTGTAGCTTTAGATGGTTGCTTGTCTCTGTATTGCTTTTATCTGCATCTAACCTGACTACATATGGTACAGGTGGATCAGATAAGCAGTTGGATTTTAATCTTTCAGATTCAGCTTCATACCCCTGTACAGTTGAAGACGGCTATCTACCAGAAGATGATTCAACATCTCAGACTAACCAACCGCCACAAGTGTTTTCTCCAGCTGCCTTCCTGATGAGTGATTCCTCAGCTGAACCCTCTGACAGTGGCTATAATTGGTACTTAAACAGCCCAGTCCCAACATTTGCACTAAACAATATGTTTGGGGAGCTTTCGTCTCCTCAAACCACGTTGTATCCTCGTGCTGCAGCATGGGGGCAAGAAGATGGTCATTTTACAACTTCAACTCCTGCTGCTCATATTGATTTTCTATCCCAACTTCCTGATTTTGGTGTCAATATCTCAGGCGCTGGAAAAACCAAGGCTGGCTGGTGTAAGATTCGAGCTGCTGTCATGTGGAAGATAGTTAGGCGAAACGCTGCTGCTAAAAGGAAAGCAAACTTCAATTTCGGCTACTATTAGTGCACGATATTGTCAGACACTAAATTTAGGTAGCGTTTACTGAATCAGTGATTGTAATATTTCGACATATGTGAGGCAGAGTCGCCGTCTACTTATGCAGTAGGTGGATTTGTAAATAATGAATAAAGCCTTGTTGTAGTCTGTGCTGTTTGTTTAGAGTCCTAGCTTCAGCTATAGGAGAGTTTATGTATTGTCAGTAAGTCGCTACTCACAAATGTGATGTAGTTTTGTAGACAACCCAGCTGTTTTAGAAGGAACGTTTTACACCAGTAATATAAAGTCAACTTTTGGTTTTCAGTGTTCGCCTTCATTCACTGTTCAAACTAGCGAATCTTGGCCATGCTCTAACTCTAGTAGAAAATTGTTAGAACTTACAGTTTTCAGCAGGAGCTCTGACTCTATACTTGACTAATTTCAACCACTTTTTCTACCCCTCAATTTTTTTATTGTTTTTGGGTACATTGGAAACAACTTATGCTGCGTAGGAAGGGAATATGAGAATTCGAACTTTATTGAGACCATGGCAGGAAAAATGAACGATCAATAAAATGATTGCATTATTATGATTGTAGAGTATGATCACGTGGATTACAACGATCTCTTGACTACGGAAGGCAAAGGAATCGTACCCGAAATTTGTTTTCTCCATTCAAAAGAGTTAGGATTTGAATCTCTAACCAATTTTTCAAGGGATGCGAGCTATTATCACTCACACAGACCAACCAACTTTAATAAGCATGCTTTGACTTTGACAATGAGGATATGTTGTTCTTACAAGGAATTATAATGGATAATCAATATTTGAATTCAATGTTCTTAATTTCAGGTATCCTACCTAGTTAATTAACATATATGTACAATTGTACAATTCATATAAAAGTGCCACATAGGCATGAATCATGAGGTCCATTTTCATAGTATACCAAGCAAAAACGTAAATACTAGAGCATAATTTTTCAGTAGGGAAGTCTCCACCTACAGAATGTTCAACTTTTGTTAGCAATAGTTGAAGACAACATTACTTTAATATTGTAGAAACCGGTATAAAGGTTTTATAAATCAAAGGCATAGTCTCAAACTCTCATTTATACCAGAAGTATCCCCTATTGTCAAACAACTTTGACTAGTAAACTGCTAAATAAACTGTAAAATACTGTTAACTTGCATCTTATTGCTCTCTAACAGAAGTCAATAGTCAAGAGCATCTTATTAAAGAATCAATATCGCCTTAAAAATTCGTACAAAAGAAAATAACATTATTGCAAAAGAGAAAATTATTTAATATCAAACATTAATTCAGAGAATCATACTACTATACTAGCAAACATCTAAGGCGATGGTTAGCATGAAGCACTTGGCATTTTTTGAAGGCAGATATAAAATAAAAGACGGACTTCCCAAATTCACTCTAGAAAGCTTATTTGATCATGTTTGACTAGCTTTCTTGTGTAGCTGCCCTTTCTGTCCGTAGAAGAGCTTATATGTTGCCCCAGGTCGCATTCTAGTGAATCTCATTAGTCATGCTATCACGTGCTGCATGGATTTGTCTATCAATAACTAATTTAAGCTTGATTGGGCCCTGATTGTAAAGAAGGGCTACATATTTTGCCTTTAATAATTTTCTCAAACCGAGTGTACGGAAACGTGGAGTTGCACAAAGCGTGTGCAAATATTTCAATCACTGTCTGTAAGTCCTTAACTCACAGTCTCACGCTGTAACACCAATTACACATTAAATAGAGAGACTAATATGATTTTTACGTATAAAGTGAAGGTAAATCCTCCAACAAAGCCAATAAACCCATTAATTCAAAAGCTTATCTTTCCTAGCTACTCAAGTCTCAAACAGAGAAATTCACATGATCAGTATTCAGTGCTAAGTTACAACAACTAACTATGACAAACAGCTACATTTATTTGCTTGTTATTTACAATCAGCTAAAAAGTTAGTATTGTTGGATCACTAAAGTCAAATAAAGACAATACAAATGAAATGAAAGACGTTCTAAATTTCTAATGATAGTGTACAGTCTACTTGAGGAAAAAGCCAGGAATGTCGCTTTGTAAGCCAATTAACATACTCTTATGCCTGTTCGTTAATGCAAGCTAACTGAGATACTTGCTACACTGACAAAATCTCATTTTTGTTCCAAACTAGAACAAAAGGTATTGTAACAGGAGATTCATACATTATATTATTATTAAACCAATTATTCACTTGACTTTGGTACATTTTTTTCAACAGTTCAACCATTTCAGGCAACTTCATGCAAGTTTCTACGCGATTGCTTCCCACCTCAGTAAACCACCTCCTTTTATATTTGTCGAGCCGTTTTCAGTTGGTCTAGTTATATGTGCATCTCTCATTCTTTCACTACCAAAATTATTCTGATACCAAAAAAAACTACCAAAATTATTCTTTATACTGCTTAATATTCTCTTTTATATGGCACTAAAGAGAGGTTTGGTTGATGAGGTTGGAAATGATAGCCCACAATATCAAGCTACTCAGCAAAGAAACCAGCGCTTAAAGTTCACAAAGTAAGTGAAAAAATAAATGTTACTCCTTGAATTTTTCTAAAAGTGATGATGCATAATAAATTCTTTCTGTTCATCTTATCATCATATATCATTATGATATTGTAATAATGTAGTGAGAATCATATTATGGATTCATGGTCTTATATTACATGATTATGCTAGTACTACTGAGTGCTACATTTGCAACTAGAAAGAGGCTCTACAGTCTCCAATAGATTCTTGATACAATCGGTCTCAAAGGTTTAATTTTTATTCGTTTGCATGTAATAATCTGAGGTTTGTTTATATTTTTTTGTTAATGGGTCTGAGATCTTGTGTTTATATTTGCAACTCTGACAGATGTTTGTGCAAAGATAAGTTTTGGCTGCAAGAATATTCTGCCCAGTTGGAGAATGTATTCCGGAAAGTGGTATGATAACTCTTTTTGGATGTTTTGTTGTCTTTTGATGATATCAGATTCTTCTGTCATTTATGCTCTTCGAAGTTTGTATCATCAATTTTGTATTTTTACGTACTTTCCAAGCTGTAGTGCTGTACCATGATTAAAGAATACTCTATCGTGTAGTGATTCATGCCCATTGTTTTCTTGTCCCCAGTCTGATTCAGCAGAACACTACTGCCTTGTGTCTCTTTCATGGGTATAACTATTATTTATGGTTTAAAATGTTATCTTTATTTGCCTGTTGTCATGATATTATTATGGTAGGACATGATTTGTGATTTGTATGGCTAAATTAATAATTAATGAGATGGTCAATTTGTTGTGGTCTTGAATTGCTAGAAAATTTGTGTGACAAGCAAGTTGGATTGTATTCATGTGGTCAACATTCCCCATCATTGATATTTGCTTTTTTCACCACTTGATTTACATCGGATTTGAGCCGAGTAGGAATACTGAGAAGATAAAGCTCTCCCTTACGATTTTTTAATCAGAGACTTGAATTTGAGACCTCTAATTAAAGTAAAACAACTCCTTACCGGTTGATCTAGATGTTTATGAATTTGTTGTTACAACATCAATAGGTCCGGGAGGAGGTGGAGGTAGTAGTCCAGCGCTATTCCCACTCCAACTCAAGGTTAGTTCCTCACTTCCTAGTTCCTAGTCTATATGTTGCTTGTAAAAGTGAAACTGATGATAAATAATTACACCATTTTACTGTTTGATTTTGATGATTAATCGTTAGACTCTGGGATTATATTTGGAGTCTACTTGGTTGCAAAGGTAGAGTCCTCTGTGATTTGAGCGGTTATCATATGTTTCAGTGAGAATCCCAATCAGTAGAACGCCATTGGCTTCCGTCCAGGTGTTGACTTTTGAGTACAGTTAATTCCATTCAAAAACTTATGCATATTTTTCATTGCAGTTCTCTATAGACAGTCAGCTTTAAAAGTGATCATTATGTTTGTGTCATTGGATACTACATGTTGATTTCATTTGTGGGCGAATTTTTCCCTCTTTGAATGAAATAGATGACAGATTGTAATGGTAGCGCTCAAACAAGTGGACAATTGTTCATTGGACACTACTGTACAATTTTTTGGATGCTAGTTTTCGTAAGAATGACAAGAACAGAGATGGTTTAGCATACATTCGACTTGATTTGTAATAGACTAATAGTATGATTTTCTTTATAGTTGTGGCTATGTTTCTACTCCATAGTCCATACTCCAAAATCAAGTATGTTTCTGAATACTGTTGTAAACTACTTCCTCCGTTCCAAATTAAACTTCCTACTTGCTTTTTTGACACTATTCATAAGTATAGATTGAACTTATAATTTTTTTCAATATATAAGATAAAATATGGTCATGTGGGGTCTTGTTTGATTTGCCTTAATGAGTAGATTAAAAATATCAAACTTTTATAATTTTTACTAGGAAAAATTGATATGAATAATCCGAAGTTTGAGCGGTTTTTTTCTAATAGTCCCAACTATTGATTATTCATAGATAATCCGAACTTTGCCTCATTTTTTCACGCAGTGGTCCCGAGTTATCCGAACCTAATAACCCAACCTTTTTTTTCCCGAACCACCCACTAAACACCTCTTACACTCCCAAACCTCCAATATCCACCAAACCCAAATAACACCAATCTTCTCCTTCCTCTTCATCCTAACTCCCTTCCCATTTATGAAACTTCTCTCTTCTCTCCTATGACTTCTTGTACAGAGTACAGACCCCTCCCCCACCATTCTCGTTCCTTTGGCCATCTCATTCTTCAATTTTCCTTGTACAGGCCATTTTTTTAGACATTCCTTAAGACACCTCATTAATCTTGATCATCATAATGAATCTTCGACAAGTTTGTTTCTCAAACCCACGGCAAAGAAAAATTTGAAGGGACTGACCATGTATAGAATAAAATTTATCTGCCAACGTTTACTTTCATTGCAATGTTCTTGTAAGCTTACACTTGGAAATGAAAATGGTATCAAATGTTTTTTAAACTACATAATTTCAACAACTCAACGAAGTGTTGTTTTAAAGTGGGATTGCACCCACTCTAAATTACAAGCAGAAGCTTAGCAGCCACCCCGCCTCAATTGCAAGAGGAGCACACTCTTTCGAGGCTAATTTGCAAACTGTCCACAACACAGACAATGCAATTGCGTACAACTCTCATCAACAGCTTCACCGAATTTGGTATATTATCAACACAAGCCTTCAACCCCAACCTCCCTTATCGATTCTACCCAAGTTATCAAGAACCCCGAGGCGCTCGGGATAAGCGTGAGATGACCAAAGAGGAGAGAATCAATGAAGGAGGAGGGGTTTGTACACGAAGTAAGAGGAGACAAGAGCGAGGTTCAAGAAATGGGAAGGGAGTTAGGATGAACAAAAATGGAGTTCTTTGGGTGTTTGGGGGGTGAGTTTTGGTGAATATTGGCGGTTTGGAGGTGTAAGAGATGGTTAGTGGGTGGTTTGGAGAAAAAAGAGGTAGAGTAACTAGGTTCGGATAAATCAGGACCACTACGTGAAAAAATGAGGCAAAGTTCGGATTATCTAGGAATAA
>CAAKMY010017718.1:0-11277 GCA_901111285.1 Corrigiola litoralis | reverse complement strand
AATGTAGCTAGTACTATCATCACTAAGCTTAATATGCTCAATCTTAGCTCTTTGAGCTAGACTGCTTAACTCAACTTTCCTTAGCAGAATATATCTATCTTTATCAAACCTGGAGAGAGTTGCAAAGCATGCCGAGAGTTAGAAAGAGTATCTATGGCTTTGGTAACGCTCTTCTTTATACCAGTTTATTTCTGTACATGGAGTAGTCTGAATTCAGCTTTGAATAGCTTTAATCTTTAAACTTTGTCAACTATATGAAGAAACATATGGTCATGAGTCCAGTGATTTAAAAATCTAAAAGGCATGTAAAAAGTAGGAACTTCTTCAGAAATAGTCACCATAGCATAGGAATGATGAGAGATTCCAGGGGGCCAAAAAACACAGTAAAACTCAGCCTCTGGAAACAACAAGAAGAATTACCCAGCACTCTGTCAATTTTGGACCAGACTGTATCATAATCATCTTGGCCATTAGTCCAAGTATAAAACTCTCCAAAAGCAGAGAGATCAGAGAGATCTGCAACAGATAGACAAGAAGCAAAATCCTCCACTTCACTCTGCTTGGGAGGATTTTACTAATCCTCTCATTGAGATGCAAGAGAACACTTAAGTCCCCTTGACAAATCCAAGGACCTGATATAGTACTAGCAATACTCTTCAGATCAGTCCATAAGATTGCCTAGCAATAGGACAATTATAGGCATAGACAAAAGTCAGAAAACAAACTAGATTGGTTTGTTTACTTTTGAAATAGCAATGAAAGAGTTGATCAATTACTTGTAGTAAATAAACATCCACTTTGCCAGGATGCCAGAAGACCTAAATTCTGCCATTTCTATGAAAAGCACAAAAATTAACTACCTTGAAATTCATGAATTTCCTTCTAATGATGCCAGCAAACTTGCTCTTTTGTACCCTTATTTCTAAAATTCCTGCAATATCTACTTTATTCTTCAACAATAGATCATAAACCTCCTGTTGTCTCACAAGTCCATCACAACCTCAGATATTCCAGGATCAGAGCATCATATAGATAGAGGGGTATTTGGGTCCTCCGCCCCTAAATCATCCAGAACATCTCCATAAGATAAATGCTTTGCATAGGAATTGTCAAGAGGCAATGCAAATCCCTAAGTATCACTCAACCCCTGGCCTGCCTCATGCTTCCTACCAGGAGGAGATTTCACAACATTAAACTCCTCTGTAGGCATCTGATCATGATCACTATAAGACTCAACCTAAACAACCAAAGGAACAGGTTGAACAAGAGGAGCTTCTTGTGCCTTAGCTGTAGGAGGAACAACCTCAGGAATAGCCTCAAAAACCTTACTCTTTTGTGGCCTTTTCTTTGTCTTGCAATTCTCCTCTTTATGACCAAGCTGGAAACAAGCATTGTAATAATAAGGAATCCATTCGTAGTGCACACGTTGAACCATAAGACCACAATATGGGGTATTAATGTAGACCTCATTCACAAGAGGTTTTGATATATCAACCTCAACCAATATGCGAGCAAAAGAGATCTTGTCTTTTATAGTGGTGCAATTATCCGCAAAAAAGGGCTTCCGAACCCTACTAGCAAGCTTGCTAAGTGCCCTACTAGACCAAAAGTATGGATCTAGGTCTAGAAAGAGAGCCCAGACTGGCATAGTAGTAACACTGTCCAATTCAGTGCAGAAAGTGGTTGTCCATTGTTTCAAAATGAGAGGAACACCACCTACAAATCAAGGACCTCCCTTAAGAACACCATGCCTATATTCTCCATTTTAGAACTTGAAGAAGAACCAAGCCTACCTATAATACCATACAGCTGGCTTTTAAATCACCCCAATTCTGGTCACCAAACTTCTGAATATCCCTAATTTTGACCCTACCCGAAATAACACACCCAACAAAAGTGGACTTCTAGAAATCCACCTCTTTAGCAATATCCTCTTCATCAATAGTAATAACCTCAGCCTCATGACAATCTTCAACAAACTCCAGCTGCATGCCAAGCTCAACAACTCTAGACTTCCTCACAAGAGCAGTAATACCAGTTTTAGTCACAAGTAGAAGAATAACATCCATAAAAGTCATTGAAGCAAGTGGAGTAACATGATCCTTAATAGTAGCACTAGAAGGAACACCATTAGTATCATTACTAGTAGCTACACCCTGATTTTCTTCAAGAATGTTAGGAATAAAGTCATTAAGAGTGATCGGAGAAGGCTTGGAATGGTTAGGTACCTTGGTTTTATTTTTGTCAGAGGAGAGATAATGTCAATCAACTTGAGCAGTACTAGAAGAATCCTTAGGAGGAGAGGAATCCATAATTGTGGTTTGTTTGGCAGGACGATCATGGTGAGGCAAACAGAAGAGATGAGACGTAGATGATGTCCCCTTCGAGAGCAACCCAAGCTCATGCCAACGCTTTGTTTCACAAGAAGCTATTTTGAGATATTTTTCTTTTTTTTTTTCTTTTTTTATTCTTTCTCTTTATCAGTTTTATTCAATAAAGGATATGATGCGGGCCATGTGGCTCAAGTTGCACTCCACGTGGCATGCGACTGGCAGTGCAATGCCTTTTAATAGATTCATTATAGATAGATTATAGATTATAGAGTATAATTAGATATGATTTTACTTGGTGTCACCTTTAAACTGAAAGTTTGTTGTTTTCTCTCTATAGGTGGGACGCGGACTTAGCACATGCAAAGATTATCTCAAATAGTTTAACAAGTATAGTACATGCTAAGATGTAAAGTGAAAAACTTTTTGTTAGTTTGTTTGAATCATTAGATGATAGGTTTTCCTACAAGGAACAAAGGGAGGGATAAAGAAAGCGCTTTGACCAAATATGCTTGTAAGGTCATGAACTTTTGGCTCCCAATCATGAGGTGCAAGTAATACTATCATATAGCCATTTTCAGTAGGCTATTTTATGACTTTTTGACCTTATTATGAAAGAACTCATATATTGTTTATAAAACATATTATTGAAATATTATGTAAATTATGTATAAAAAATTGGCACAAAAAAATTGTCTACCTTACCCATGTACAATGAAATCATCTACGACATACGAATTTTTTGTATTTAAATAATGATAAGGAAAACTACAAACTAGCATGAAATTATTTAAAATATTTTGTTTTTAAGGAACAACCTATTTGGTTTTATAAAACCATTTTAGTTAAAAATTATTTTAAAATATCTAAAGGTGGAATGTCCAAATCTTTTGTTTTTGTTTTTTTGTTCATTGTGCCCTAAGAGGAGGTGAAGTAAGGAAATTACATATATGCATGATTTTTACATGTGATTTTGTGAGGCATATTAATTGCCTTTTTGTTCTTTTTTTATTCTTTCTCTTTATCAATTTTATTTAATAAAGGGATATGATGCAGGTCGTGTGGATGAGTTTGCGCTACACGTGGCATGCGACTGGCATTGCAACGCCTTTTATTACATTCACAAAATATAGATTTGATTTTGCTTGGTGTCACCTATAAGCTGAAAGATTACTCTTTTCTGTTTATAGGTGGGACGCAGACTTAACACCTACAAAGATTATCTCCAATAGTGGAAATAGTATATGCTAAGATGTAAAGTAAGAAACTTTTCTTTTGTTTGTTTGAATCATTAGGGCTTCCTACAAGGAACAAAGGAAGGGATAATGAAATGCTCTGACCAAATATGCTTATAGGGTCATGAACTTATGGCTCCCAATCATCAGGTGCAAGTAATACTATCAAATAGCCATTTTCAGTAGGCTATTTTAAAACTTTTTGACCTTATTATGCAAGTACTCTTATTTTGATTATAAACATATTATTGAATTATTATGTAGATTGTGTGTGAAAAATTTGCACAAAAATTGTCTACCTCGCCCATGTATAATGAAACATCTATAATATACGAACTTCTTGTATATTAGTAATGATAAGGATAAGAGCAAAATAGCATGAAAATAATAACAATATTTTCTTTTTAAGGAACAACCTATCTAGTTATAAAAAGCCATCTTAATTAATTTTTTATTTTATATTCAATTGAAAATACACTTTTATTTTTGCAAAATGTCTCATATAAAATGAATACAAATTATAATGTCCAACTAAAATGAAACGATTTGACTATGGAATACGTCATTATTTCTTGTATATTGATACAATCATATGTTAAGTTATTTATATTTCTCAAATAATAACTACTCAGCCCTCACTTATTATATAACTCGCCAATGTACATTGAAAACATCTAAATGTGAGACTTACTTAAATATTAATAATTAATAGGGTAACAAAAAATTAGGAAAAGAATTAACGGGGTAAAGTGATTTTCTAGTTACTCTAGAGGTATTGATAATAATGATGGCTAACATTCTAGAGAGCGGAACACTCAACTATTACTAGAAATACACAAAAGATCTCCTACAACTTTGGCAAATGCCAAGGGTAGGCTTGAAAAAGCTAGTTATATATCAAGTAGAGAAAAAATCACAGAAAAGTTGATAAGGTCAAGAATCAGGTGACAAATATGCCACGTCTAGCGGGAAATGGACAAAGAAATATGAGACACAGTAGCAGGCAACAAAACAAGGGCAATTGATGGACTTAATTTGCATCAATATTTTGTTCCTTCTAAAAGTGATTGTGACAAGTAAGGAAATGGAAATGAAAAAGGTGAAAAGGGGTGTAAAACTAAAGAAGATGCATATGTAAATAAGGTTTTCTGATTGAGGTACAAGGACAGAAGAAGAACAAGAGTGAAAGACCGAGCTTGTGAAGTACATCTGAATAATATGAAAAAGGGTAAAAGCTTGCAACTTTCTTTAGGTGATGTTAAAAATTTGAAGTATGTTTTCTTTACTCTGTTGTTGTTTGTCATGTATTGAATGCAAGACCTGCTTGTAAGGTCATTATCCTTACACGAATTTAGCAGAATCACGGGATAAGAAATATAGTTATGCTACCAAATGGTGTTTGTAATGTAAGTATGATTCCATTGCATAACAAGAAAAAGCTATAATTGTTGAACATCATCTATTTAACACTAACCTTCTTGTTGTCAAATCTTTGCAAAAGGGTATTGACCTACATAAATTGAAGGTAGCTGTGGATGTTGTTTGCGTGAAGAATCTGATGTTTGACATGATTTTTTGTCGGGATGGGTGTTTGTTGAAAGTTGCAGCGCTAGTTGGTAACTTAGTAAAGCTAAATATTGCTACTAAGTCAAATAATAGACTTAGTTATGCTAGAGTTATGGTGGAAGTTTGACTTAATCAGGTTTTAACCGATTTTGTGGAATTTAGGGGAATAAATTCTTGTGAAAACAGAGATTGAATGGAAGCTTGTCTTATGTTATAAATAAAAGGGGTTATCGCATAAAAAGAAAGAGTGAAAGAGAAATAGAAGTGTGGTTGTTACAACGAAATGGACGTCTAAGAAACGCACTAAGAGGAAAGGGGATGTCTTTGCGACACCTACTATGAATGGTACTATTGGAAAACCTAATTCTCATACCACTTTCAATCAAGATATGAAAACAACAACACGCGCATGCTCTGTTGGGAGGTTCCTAGAAATAGCTGCTTAGGCTGCTAATTCTAACTAGGAATATGGCTATATAAAGGTTTGCAATACCTGATATGTGATGAGATTATTAGTGGCAAGCTCAACAAGATTAGTTCGTGACCAAACTGATGATGGGTCTACTAATCTTGTTGATCATGGATAATGTACATTTTTCTAATATTAAAGGCCTGAATAAACCAGTCAAGCAAAATGATATATTTAAAATAGTTTTTTCATCATCATAATGTTTGTTTATTTAGCCTAATTCAAACTAAAGTAAATTCAAAAAATCTGAATAAGATTCACTGTAGTATTTTGGATTATTGCTGAGTGTGTACTAATAATCACGCACACAAAGGGGGTAGATTTTGTTTGATGTAGAAAGAAAATGCATATGTTGTTAATTTTATTAAACGTGACATGTTACTTAGTACATGTTAATGTAGAATGTGTAGTTACCCAAATGAAGCTTTTGTTGCGGTGTTTTTTATAAACTAATAATACAGGTAATAAAGTGAATTTATCGAATGATTTAGTACACATAAATGACTCTTTTAATGGTTCAGGGATTTACATGGGGGATTTCAACTGTATATTAAATTTTGATGAGAGGATAGGGTCACAGTGAATTTTAGGTTTGGGTTCATTAGTCACTTGTAATAATAAGAGAACAAGGCTAGAAAGGGTGTATAGTAGGATAGCTAGAGTGTTAGTGAATGTAGAGTGGATTCAGACAATCGATGATGCTTATGCTCATTTTCATAATGAGGGAGTATCAAATCATTGTCCTTTTACAACTTAGTTAAGATTTGATAAAGTGGTATGAACAAGGATTTTCTGATACATCAAGATGTAGATTAAATCTTAGATGTTTATGGAAACTGTCAAAAGGGGTCTTGGGATGCTTTATTGGTGGTACTAGGATGTTCAGAATTGTGAATAAACTAAGCTCAAAAAACTCTTGAAATCATTAAATAGAAATTCATACCTAATCCTACCTTTCAACTTAATACATCAAAATGCTCCTCCGAAAGCTTCGGCATGGTGGTTATCAGGTTTGGAGGGGGGTGAGTTTTGGTAAGTGAATTTTTGGAGGGTGGTGGGATTATATTTGGTGAGAATCAATGGGTTACGACGATAGAGGCACCAACTTTAGTGGTCGACCACGGTGTCCATTGAGTTAAGGATATTGGGGCTTTGGGTGGATGTTGGGTCTGCAATCAATGTACTTAGGGTGTTGAAGGGTGGTGGGATTAGGATTGGTGGAGAGCTCTTTACGGATTTCATTGTTATAAGTAATGAATTTACAAAGCTGAGTATAATAAATTGATATCCAGGTTGGCAATAGGCCGGCTTGGATATTTGGTGGGAAGTCATTGGTTTAACTCTGGGTAACTTAGTTTTAAAGGACTAATTAATAGTTGATTAATATAAAACCTACGATTATATAAAGAAACAAAATTTAAAGAAGTTTAATATAGAATCACTATGTGACACCCCAATATTTTAAGAATATTTGGTGTCTCGTATTTTAGGACTACTCGCATTTTAATAAGTATTTACTCTTTTTATTTATTTATTTATTACTCAAATTTTAAATTAAAAGGCTTATCTTTTTGTTTAGCAAGTTAATACCTCTTTTGTTTTTAATTAAAATAATTCAATAAATCTAAGACTAAAGCTTTATATTATTTATTTTAATCCGTGTTTTTATTCTTGATAATCCCGAGACAAACTTTAATACAATATTAGACAACTTACAATTTTTGGTAAATTTCCTAGAATAACAATTATATGGTTTTTGGACAAGAAGTATTATTATAACCCTAAACTCTCTCTCCCTATTATATTTTATCATTTTGCACGCCTCCCTAGGCTATTTTGCACGCTCAAACTAAGAAAACACAAGGGAAAGTCGCGCATAACAACCTTGTGTCAGCAGAATTTCCAACTGCCATATCTCCCTTGATTCTTCATCATTTTACTCGATTGTTTCACCCATCTCTTCCTCGGGTAATGGGATTCATCTCTATGCTTTGTCTTCTCAGTTTAGAGCTAGTTTTGAAGGGTATTTTTCGTGCCCTAGAAAGGCTGTTCGTTTGTTTTTTGCCTAGTTTTGGAAAGGTGTTATGTCCTTCGTTTGTTGCATCTTTCCTTGCGTAATATTAGTATTAGTAGAGTTAGGTGATGATTTTAGAATGTTGTTTTGTTTAGGGAGTTACGATAGATGTTTTGAGTTTGTTTTCGGTTGTATTTGGTGTAGTTGTGCGAATGGTTGAAGGGGGTTTCTTGGGTTCGTTTTCGGATGTTTTCTTGTCCTTGTGCTAGAGTTTAGTCATGTTTGTTGCTGTGTGAGGGAGGATTTTGGTATTGGTGCACTTTAGTGGAGTTATATTGAGATTGCGGGTTTCGACAAAAACCTGTAATAACGTTTTTGATGCGGCTGATTTGCTGGGTTTTGGGGTGCAATTGTTGTGCGTGTTATGGTGTTTTTATTGTACTTTAATATTGATAGTGATGGCGTGGTTGTGAGGTTATTGGTGATGAGGATGAAGGTGAGCGTGAGGGTGTTGTATGTTTGTGTTTGACTGGTCGTGTGCGTGAGTGTGGAGTGTTGTAGTTTCTGCTATTGTCGAGTTGTGTTGGTGAGAGGTTGTGGATGAAGTTAGTGGTGTAGTTGGGCTGTAGTAGAGGCCAAAGAGGAGGGGTGAGTGGCGAGGCTGCTGCCCCGACCCCTTGCGCTCGTGATGGCCGAGGAGGTGGCTGCCACGAGATGCATGGAGCAGCAGACACCCGAGGTAGCTACCGCCTCGCTGCTCCCTAATGCCTAGACTTTTCCTTTATTATAAAAAGTATTTTATATCCATTCTTTGCGTAGTGTTGTCGTTGTTGTCGGGTTTGTATAGTTTACGTTAAAGTTGGGTTGCAAGTATTGTTAAAGGCTTAAGTTAAGGATTATGAGTTATAAATTGGAGTTTTAAGTTTATTAAAGTATTTTGGAATCGGGTTAGAAGTCAAGGAAATAGATTTTAACTCGAGTCTACTTTTTAAATCTTATAAAGTCCCATCTGATTTGTAGAGTGCGGATTTGTGCTGAAGATGTTACTTGATTGAAGAGGTGTATTATAGAGTAAACCACTTTTATATGGTATTTGGATTTACTAAAATACCCTTGTAACTGACTATGTGATTTCTAGAGATTCAAACGAGCATGTTTGGTGTTTTATCGATTTTCTAACCATGATTTTGTGTTATGAACCTCTATGATTTATGTGAAGTAAAATAGAAGATTTAATATGCTTTACCGTGGTTTGGTATTTCAGACTTTGGTTATGAACTTATGAATTCTAGATTTTACGTCGACAATCTGTTGAATTCTCTATTGCTGGAATTCTTGGAAACTAAGGTCGATGCCTATTTTTGTGAGAGGAATTTTGCATGGAATGTGCAAACGTATCTCACATATCGCAACTGATCCCTATGGCTCCACTCTAGAGTAACTGATAATTCTGGGTGAGTCGGACCTGCGTCTCACCCGTCTATATAGGAATTTTTACGTCTTTTGGGTCGCTCCCCCTCTGGAACCATTACCTGTATGGTTTTCAAGTACAGTTGCAGGTAGATGTCGTACTTGGTGATGCATTACATAGAAGGACATTAAGGGGATTTTACATATGAGCACTTTTGAAATGACAGTTAGCCAAGACTTTTAAAAATAAACTTTGCTATTTATGTTTTGATTAGAGTCTGGTTTGAGTATTTAAAGTAGTTTGGAAATTTTGGAACCTTTGTAGTACTTTACTATTTTTATGTCTCTGCTTTTAAACAGGATAATTTGTTATCGAATGTTGAACATTGAACACCAATCGGTGCTTGACTCGGGTCAAGCATTAAGGATTCGACACTCCGCAAGGTCAAGTTGTTTCACACTGTTTTTGGAAGAACTTCGTCTTGGGTTAGCAGAGGAGCATTTTCGTTCAATAAATTGAAAGTTGGGATTATCATTTTGAACTTCTTGAGGAATGAGTATTTTTGTAAAACTACAAAAAAGTTGAATTGATTTTGTCAAGTTTTTCTAGAAATAATAATTTTGATAGAATGATACTTACTGATACTGAATCCGCAGCTTCCACTAATCTTTCAACAGGAACCCCTTGTGCCTGCATATTGATGAGAGTTAAGTCCATTACCATTAAACTGTATGTATGTAGTGTCATAAGTCGTAACTTACAAATTAAAATACTACATAGTTACACATTAAGAAAATGTTTGAGGGAAACCACAAAATTTTATCTTATTACATTGGAAACCCCAATTAAAAGTTAAATTTTTTTATGAAAAAATTGATTTAAATAATTTGAACTATGGTTCATAACAAGAAAATATTCTCCCCTACGAAAATACGTACTAATAAACCTGGATATTGACTTCATTGACATTAGTAGTCCTCTTCTCACTAGTGTTGGAATCTCCAATAAACAAATGATTACAAGGATTTTCTTTTTATGTTGTTTGATTTATTTTGAGCTGAGGTGGAAAGAAAACGGCTTTAAATTGAAATAAACCTATTGCTAACATGCGCCACCCAGCACGCAACATGACCGAATTACGCCACACACATGGCTTCTCTATTTCTACACACTCAACACCCACTCTAACCATTTAACCTAACAACCCGGCCATAGTCATGCCAACCACGCCACACTCATAACACAACTTGTCAACCACCTTTACAATACAAATTAGTTGCAACACCCACTTCTAACATGCCCCACCCAACACTCACCATGATCCTAACACCACTACGCACAGTCCCACCACCAAAACTCAACTCATAACCTCAACAACCCCCCCCCCCCCAACCCCAACATATCTCCTCTTTATTAAAGCAGAAGACCTAGAATTAGGCTAACACCAAGGGTGACCTAGAAATTCTCGGCATTTCGGTGACAAGTGTGGCAAAATGCAAGAGCACACAACTCAACTCATTGTTGTCTATGTTTCTCGGGTAGAGAGGTAGTATCTGGCAGTAGTAATGGTCGAATACACGGAGTGAGGGGAGGTAAGATGGGAAACAAAGTTTTGGACATGGGACAGGTTGCCGGAGCATAATTGGACGGTGGTGAATTTAATATAGAAGTGGCGCCAACGTTGGGATAATGGGAAGATTTTGGCGGCGGTTTGGATTTAAAGATATGAAGCTGATTGCCTCGACGCATGAGGCATGAGGGGAAAAATACTTTAACTCTATTTTAAGGAGCCAATAAGCTACCTCTAACTCAAACTCGAGCCAAGTGACAATATGCCATAATAGCAACCAAACCTAGTACTCGATCAGACTCGAACTCATGACAAAGAGGGTAGAGTGGGCTCTTACAAATGAGTCTGTGATACCCCACATTTGAGATTGAGAATTGATGAGTGCCTAAACGGATTGATAGTACTACTCATACCAACAAGTTGCAACTTCTTTTCATGGAGCCCATTAACTTAGAAACTCCACAGTTAAGCGTGCTTGACTGGGAGTAGTACAAGGATGGGTGACCTCCTGGGAAGTTTCTCAGGTGTGCACAAGTGAGGTCAAAGTGTAGTGAAAAGACCAGTGTTGGTACAGTGGGGTCAGTACACAGCCTGGAGAGCCACATTTGCTGACATTGACCAGCCCGCAAGGGGTTGGGGTGTTACAAATGGTATCAGAGCAACCTTGCGACCGTGTGCTGAG
>CAAKMY010017674.1:0-15477 GCA_901111285.1 Corrigiola litoralis | reverse complement strand
TATATGTGTGTGTGTGTGTGTGTGATCACATTGAGTTTATTTGTCTTTTTTCCCCCAAAGAATTGTATGCAAATGTTGGCTGAAAGTGACACTCATCTAAACGTTCATGTATGCTGTAGATGGACTTCATAAACACCTCCCACCCTAACTTTATTGGTGGAAGCAGAGCGCTAGAGGTTGCACAACAACAAATTAGGTCGTCAATGGTTATTGTTCCACTGTCTAGACAAAGGGTAACATTTTCCGCTTGTATTTTGATTGGCCGATGTAATTTTTCTGCTGTATAATTTTCGGTATCATGATTGTTAAAATTTTGGGTCAGGACGTTGTAGAATCTGACACGATGCAAATGTCTGAAAGGAGATCCAGGACTGTCACAAGATCACCAACCAATGGATATATTAGGTCCCCAGCTAACGGAGTGATCTCGGATCAGGTGTGTGTTGTTTTTTTTCTTTTCATCTTTTCAAATTCTGAGGAACGCAATCCAAGGGGTTTTAACCTTTCTTTCCGCGTTTATTGAATAGGGAGTTCGAGCAGATACAGACACAGAGAGAAATCGACCAACTGGTAGCCCCCCTTCTATTGATTATTAGTGTTTGCAACTTCGTTCCTCTTAGTCATAGCTGTGTCCAGGCTTTCAATAAGATAAACATTCCAGAGCATTGCTGTACAGTGTGACTCAGGTTGAAGTAAGGCATCAAGGGTCTGAATTTCTCTGTTGTGAAAACTGGGTGCTTCTGATTAACATCTATTCAATTTGCGAGAAAAGAGAATTGTTGTTTGATAATTTACACCTACACCCAGGAAGAATGACAACAACAAGAACACCGGGAAGTCTGTTAGAGGGACTTTCTTGAGGTGTTCGATAACTTGTGGTAGACTGTCCCCCCCCCCCCCCCCCAAAAAAAAAAAAAAAGAAAAAGGAAGAAGGGGGGTTTGGAGGGGTGTTAGCTGTTCAAATTTGTTTCTTTATTAGCAAGAGTTCCACCGAATACCTTCTTTGTACTAGAGGCTGAGTTGGAGGGCCATAGATAACTGAAGAGTTTAATCGACTCTGTAGTTAAGTATAGTTTCCACACATTTCCTCTTTCATACAATCACATTTTTGATGTTGACTCTTGACTTTGTAGTGCCTTAGGCCTATTGGTGTTAGATAATCAGTATTATTATTTATTAATGTCTTAGGCTACGTTTGGTTGATTGTAATCAACTTTGTAATGTAATAAAGATTTTTAGTTCAAATAGAATTGGAAATGAAGGGGAGGATGGAGACTAACATGGTGGGGATGGGTTTGATTATATCAACTCAAGTAATGGTGATTACATAGGCTTTGTTATTCTTTGACCATTACATGAGTTTGTACTATTAGGTCTTAGCTTGTAATGAGAATTGCAACTCCTCCCTCTCTCTCCTAATTTCCCCATCATTTTAAGGCTAATTTGGGTGATTACATTGGTGATTCATTATACTCAACCAAACAAGCCCTTATAGTAGTAGCTGTAGTGGGATACTCTTGTGATGCTTCAGTCCATTCCTAAGCTTGCCTTGAATATTAGAGGAAGCAAAGTATTTATAGTTTTATACTATTTCTTCCCAGACCTGCTTGCTCAAATAGAGGAAGATTCTCAATTTTCAAAGCTGGATAGATATTTTTGAGTCTATAATGGCTGGGCTAAGGATGATTTAAAAATTACTCCTGAGGATATGGGGTTAATTTGTCTTACCCATGATACCTTTTCAATTTTGATATATCAAATGTGTTTGTTCTATGTGAGTGCTTCATTTCATGTTATTTTCGTCTTGATCTATAAATACAGTTAGCTCTATCTGGGGTATCTTTGGTGGGACTGAGAACCATTCTTCAGTTCGTGAAGCGTCTAGAAGCAATGCACGCAGTGATCCTATGTATAGTATTGAACATGGCTCATCTGTTATTCATTTGCAACAGGTATAGTTTTTGGCCCTTTTATCCCCATATTTATTCTATTTTTCAAGGTGTGCCTCAAGTCTTACGTCTTCTTTATTACTCCTTTTCAGCCTCCTACAATTTTGAGATCTTCTGAGGCCCCTTCAGAGCAAGAGGCTACTGAAATTGCTGCTACTAAATTGTTACTGTCATCTTACTTCGACATAGTGAGGAAAATGATTGAGGATTCAGTGCCTAAAGCCATCATGCACTTCTTGGTTAGTTCTGAGATTTATGTATCTTCCATATGCAAGTAATTGTTCTTAAACATAACATTCACAATTTTTTGGTCCCTATATTCATGTGTGGTGTTTGCTGTGTTAATTCGTGTCAGGTCAACAATACAAAGCGTAAGCTGCAGAACGTTTTAATTCAAGCACTTTACAGGTAAATACTGCTAATCCTAAAAACTCAGATGCACCTTTGTGCGGTCCTTCTTGAGCCATATTGAGTTATCTCCCGTACCAGGTAGTCATCATTACTCACATTTGTTTTTTTTGATTTTCGAACAGAGAAAACCTGTTTGAAGAGATGCTGCAGGAACCTGGAGAAGTTGCTGTCAAGAGAAGGCATGCCCGAGAGACTCTCCAAGTTCTTGAACAAGCTCTTCAGGTGAATGCTATTTTTATTTTTTTTTGGCATCCTTGTGTGTGATGCAAGTGAATTGTATTGGCTCAAGAAATTTATCTTTTGTGCTGTCTTAGGGAGTTTCACAGGTTTTGGGTCTTCATTTTCCTCTAATAACTCTTCACTTCTGTTAATTCTGGTGAGCGTTAACTGAGCTGGTTTCATATGCGACTGGAATTTATAACATGTTACCCTTGATTGCTGAAAGATTTCGGTACTAAGACTTTATGTATGACCAGTTTAACCCTTATTTAATTAGACTGTTCACATGCAAAGCCGTGAAGTCTGTTGAAATCAGGTGGAATTTCGCCATATGATCTTCACTTTCTCCTCTGCCTATGTATAGTTGTATCTATGCCCTGCGGGGCGGGTGGTTTTTACGATGCTGCGCCTTTACTTTCTCCTCTTACAGTCCGGTTCTGTCTCTCTTTTCTTCCTATTTTCCTTCTGTCGAATGTCTTTTTGGCCAAATTTGTTTCCTATTTGGGTTTCGTGTCATATAGAAATACATTTTCACTTTATAATTTGTGTTGCTTTCATTGTTTTTAGACGCTGGACGAATTGCCTCTTGAAGCAGGGAATATTGACAGAGGTTACGGTATGGGTACCGACTCAATTGGGTTGCCGAGGACTCATCGGCTTCCTGTCACTTCTGCTTATACCACAGGCAGTTTGACCAGTTGATATTTGTACGAATGGTTGTGTTGAGCTGCTTCCACACAATTCAGGGTCACTTCCATACACGCAGCATCGTCTGATCAGAAGATTCGATCATATGAATGAGTGATTATGGCTTGCTTCTGAGCTCACAGATCATGCACCAAAGGTTCTTTTTAAGACCCATGACAGGAAAGAATACATTGTCTCCGTTGAACCACAGATCCTGGTACATATTGATTCTTTGTTTAGTATATATATTCTTAATAAAGGGGACTGATAGGTTGTATTTTAGCAGTGCTTGTTTTAATTATTATCTTCATTTTCTAATTAATATCTATTCTTTTAATACTTCTCAAATGAAAAAGAAAATCTATTCTTTTAAAGTACTCTGTTGTGGCAAATACAGCTACAACCCCTGTTGTATCCTTTGTGGTCTCGCCTTTATAAAGACATTGGTAATCCCAATTTCATGTTGAGGCAGTGCAAAATGTTAGATTGAGCAATACAATGTTTCCCTCTCACTCGTGTTTTTTTTGTGTTACCTTCCAAACTTAATACCTTTTTGGGAAATTATTTGGGGTACCCTTATGGTTTCACTTTTTTCTAGAGTACCCCTCAAGTTTGAACTCTATCCATGGTACTCCTGTGGTTCCTTTTTTCAACTTACGGCATTATGCTTAAGTGTATTAAACCTATTGTAATTTGTGGGAGAAATTTTGGGTAATGGATTTATGGTATGTGTGAAAATTCTTCCGTTGCATTTTTCTGCAATAACTCCCTCACATTCTGGTAAAAAAAAAGGTCCCTTACTAAATGACAGAAAATTGAAGAGTGGTCTTCGACTCCCACGACGAATGCAATTCACGTCGAACACATGAATTGGGGTCCTGGAGTTGACACAAGAAGTAGAGTCCATTGGTTGGATTTTAAGGTGATACTATATGCAAGTGAGTTTGTGCCATATACAGATTCTCATTTGATCATCAGCATTTTGTCCATGTTCTATACCATATGTAGGTAGGCCGTAGTTTCTTTGCTAATACAAGTGTTTTGAAATCATGTGCTTGTTGTTTCGGAAGGAAACAGGTAAGGCCTTCTGAAAAGGTACACATTTATGCTTTCACATCTTGTAGGTGAACTGAGCTTCAGTGAAGTAGCAGATTGTTCATGTAAACGAGTGGGTTGGCACTCAGTAAACTAAAGTCAAAAGTGCATTAGTATGTCATATTAATTTTTAGCATGATGAGTATAACCCACGAAAAACCTCGTCTTGGCCCCGAAATAGAATCGGACGAAAATTGACAGAGGCATCCTAGACACATATAATGAAGAATGGAACAAGAAACTAATAAAAAGTAGCTTTTGGCGTAGCCCAAACCATCAGTTTTGTCCATTATGCACATGCTCGAATCGAGCGCTAAAAACACCGTAAAACTATCAAGAAGGAGAAATGACATTGCCACATGGTTCAATTATGTTCCAATACAACATATGAACATGCTTGGTAAATTTCGGAACTTTTTTCGAAAAATCAAAAATCAACCCAAAAAGCCGGTTTTTGTAGACTATAAGTCTATAACCCACGAAAAAACCTCGTCTCAACCCCGAAATAGAATCGGACGAAAATTGGCAAGAGGCATCTTAGATACATATAATGAAGAATAAGATAAGAAAACTGCCAAAAAGTAGCTTTGACGTAACCCAAACCATCAATTTTGTCTATTATGCACATGCTCGAATCGAGCGCCAAATATACCGTAAAACCATCAAGAAGAAAAAATGGCACTGTCAAATGCTTCAAATATGCTCCAATACACCCTATGAACATGCTTGGTAAATTTCTTAACTTTTTTCGGAAAATCAAAAATTGACTCAAAAAGCCGGTTTTTGTGGACTATACCCACGAAAAAAGCTCGTATCGGCCCCTAAATAGAATTGGACGAAAATTTGCAAGATGCATTCTAGGTACATATAATAAAGAATGGAACAAGAAAACTGCCGAAAAGTAGCTTTGACGTAGCCCATACAATCGGTTTTTTCCATTATGCACATGCTCGAATCAAGCGCTAAACACACTGTAAAACTATCAAGAAGGAGGAATGACATTGCCAAATGTTTCAGCTATGCTCCAATACACCCTATGAACATGTTAGGCAAATCTCAGGACATTTTTCGGAAAATAAAAAATCGACCCAAAAAGCCGGTTTTTATGGACTATAACTCACGAAAAAACCTCGTCTCGGCCCCGAAATAGAATCGGACAAAAATTGGCAAGAGGCATCCTGGATACATTTAATGAAGAATGGAACAAGAAAATGCTAAAAAGTAGCTTTTGGCGTAGCCCAAACCATCAGTTTTGTCCATTATGCACATGCTCGAATCGAGCGCTAAAAACACCGTAAAACTATCAAGAAGGAGAAATGACATTGCCACATGGTTCAATTATGTTCCAATACACCCTATGAACATGCTTGGTAAATTTCGAAACTTTTTTCGAAAAATCAAAAATCAACCCAAAAAGCCGGTTTTTGTAGACTATAACCCACGAAAAAACCTCGTCTCAGCCCCGAAATAGAATCGGACGAAAATTGGCAAGAGGCATCTTAGATACATAAAATGAAGAATAAGATAAGAAAACTGCCAAAAAGTAGCTTTGGCTTCGCCCAAACTATCAATTTTGTCTATTATGCACATGCTCGAATCGAGCGCCAAATATACCGTAAAACCATCAAGAAGGAAGAATGACATTGTCAAATACTTCAAGTATGCTCCAATACACCCTATGAACATGCTTGGTAAATTTATTGACTTTTTTTGAAAAATCAAAAATTGACTCAAAAAGCCGGTTTTTGTGGACTATACCCACGAAAAAAGCTCGATCGTATCGGCCCCGAAATAGAATTGGACGAAAATTTACAAGAGGCATTTTAGGTACATATAATAAAGAATGGAACAAGAAAACTGCCGAAAAGTAGCTTTGACGTAGCCCATACAATCGGTTTTTTTCATTATGCACATGCTCGAATCAAGCGCTAAACACACTGTAAAACTATCAAGAAGGAGGAATGACATTGCCAAATGCTTCAAATATGCTCCAATACACCCTATAAACATGTTAGGCAAATCTTAGGACATTTTTCGGAAAATAAAAAATCGACCCAAAAAGCCGGTTTTTGTGGACTATAACCCACGATAAAACCTCGTCTCGGCCCCGAAATAGAATCGGACGAAAATTGGCAAGAGGCATCCTAGATACATTTAATAAAGAATGGAACAAGAAACTGCTAAAAAGTAGCTTTTGGCGTAGCCCAAACCATCAGTTATGTCCATTATACACATGCTCGAATCGAGCGCTAAAAACACCGTAAAACTATCAAGAAGGAGGAATGACATTGCCACATAGTTCAATTCTGCTCCAATACGCCCTATGAACATGCTTGGTAAATTTCGGGAATTTTTAAAAGAAATCAAAAATCGACCCAAAAAGCCGGTTTTTGTGGACTATAACCCACGAAAAAACCTCATCTCGGCCCGAAATAGAATCGGACGAAAATTGGCAAAAGGCATCCTAGATACATATAATGAAGAATAGGATAAAAAAATGCCAAAAAATAGCTATGGCGTAGCCCACAAAATAAATTTTGTCCATTATGCAATTGCTCGGATCGAGCGCTAAATACACCGTAAAACTATCAAAAAGGATGAATGACATTGCCACATGCTTCAGTTATGCTCCAATACAACCTATAAACATGCTTGGAAAATTTCTTGACTTTTTTTGGAAAATCAAAAATGACTCAAAAACCCGGTTTTTGTGGATTATAACCCACGAAAAAACCTCATCTCGGCCCCGAAATAGAATCGTACGAAATTTTTTAGGAGGTATCCTAAACACATATAATGAAGAATGGAACAAGAAAACTGCCAAAAAGTGGCTTTGGCGTAACCCAAACAATCGGTTTTGTCCATTATGCACATGCTCGAATCGAGCGCTAAACACACTGTAAAACTATCAAGAAGGAGGAATGGCATTGCCACATACTTCAGTTATGCTCAAATACAACCTATAAACATGCTTGATAAATTTTAGGACTTTTTTCGTAAAATCAAAAATCATCCAAAAAATCCGAATTTTGTGGACTATAACCCACGAAAAAACCTCATCTCTGCCCCGACATAAAATCGGACGAAAATTGGTATGAGGCATCCTAGAAACATATAATAAAGAATATGATAAGAAAACTGCCAAAAAGTAGTTTTGGCGTAGCCCACACAATCGGTTTTGTCCATTATGCACATGATCGGATCGAGCGTTAAACACACCGTAAAACTATCAAGGAGGAATGACATCGCCAAATGCAATGCCAAAAAGTAACTTTGGCATAGCCCAAACCATTAGTTATGTCCATTATGCACATGCTCGAATCGAGCGCTAAACACACCGGAAAACTATCAAGAACGAGGAATGGTATTGCCACACGATTCAATTATGCTCCAATACAAACTATAAACATGCTTGGTAAATTTCGGGACTTTTCCGTAAAATCAAAAATCGACAAAAAAAGCCGGTTTTTGTGGATTATAACCCACGAAAAACCTCGTCTCGACCCCAAAATAGAATTGGAAGAAAATTTTCAGTAGGTATCCTAGACAGATATTATGAAGAATGAAATAAGTAAACTGCAAAAATGTGGCTTTGGGGTAGCCCAAACATTCGGTTATGTCCATTATGCACATGCTCGAATCGAGCGCTAAACACACCGTAAAACTATCAAGAAGGAGGAATGGCATTCACAAATTCTTCAGTTATGCTTCAATACACCCTATGAACATGCTTGGTAAATTTCTTGACTTTTTTCGAAAAATCAAAAATGACTCAAAAAGCTGGTTTTTGTGTATTACCCACATAAAACCTCGTCTCGGTCCCAAAATAGAACCAGACGAAAATTTTCAAGAGGTATCCTAAACACATATAATGAAGAATGGAACAAGAAAAATGCCAAAAAGTAACTTTGGCATAGCCCAAACCATTAGTTATCTCCATTATGCACATGCTCGAATCGAGCGCTAAACACACCGGAAAACAATCAAGAAGGAAGAATGGCATTGCCACATTCTTCAGTTATGCTCCAATACCCCCTATAAACTTGCTTGGTAATTTTCGGGACCTTTTTCGAAAAATAAAAAAACCGACCAAAAAAGCCGGTTTTTTGTGGATTATAAGTTTATAACCCACGGAAAAACCTCATCTCGGCCCAAAAATAAAATCGGACGAAAACTGACAAGAGGCATCCTAGATACATACAATGAAGAATAGGATAAGAAAACTGCCAAAAATTAGCTTTGGCGTAGCCCACACTATCAGTTTTGTCCATTATGCACATGCTCGGATCGGACACTAAACACACCGTAAAACTATCAAGAAGAAAGAATGGCATTCACAAATTCTTCAATTATGCTTCAATACACACTATGAACATGCTTGGTAAATTTCTTGACTTTTTTCGAAAAATCAAAAATGACTCAAAAACCGGTTTTTGTGGATTATAACCCACTAAAAACCTCATCTCGGCCCCGAAATAGAATCGGACGAAAATTGGCAAGAGTTATCCTAGATACATATAATGAAGAATAAGATAAGAAAACTGCCAAAAAGTAGCTTTGGCTTAGCCCAAACCATTAGTTTTGTCCATTATGCACATGCTCGAATCGAGCGCCAAACACACCGTAAACCATTAAGAAGAAGGAATGGCATTGCCAAATTCTTCAAGTATGCTCCAATACAACCTATGAACATGCTTGGTAAATTTATTGACTTTTTCCGGAAAATAAAAAATTGACTCAAAAAGCCGATTCATGTGGATTATAACCCACGAAAAAAGCTCTTCTTGGCCCCGAAATAAATCGGACGAAAATTGGCAGGATTCATCATAGACACATATAATAAAGAATGGAACAAGAAAACTGCCGAAAAGTAGCTTTGACGTAGCCCATACAATCGGTTTTTTCCATTATGCACATACTCGGATCGATGGCTAAACATACTGTAAAACTATCAAGAAGGAGGAATGACATTGCCAAATGCTTCAGCTATACTCCAACACACCCTATGAACATGCTTGGCAATTTTTAGGACATATTTCGGAAAATCAAAAATCGACCCAAAAAGCCGGTTTTTGTGAACTATAACCCACGAAAAAACCTCTTCTCAGCCCCGAAATAGAATCGGACGAAAATTGGCAAGAGGCATCCTAGATACATATAATGAAGAATAGGATAAGAAAACTTCCAAAAATTAGCTTTGCCGTAGCCCAAACCATTAGTTTTGTCCATTATGGAGGCCAGGTTTATCGAGCTCAAAGTACTTCAAAGGGCTGTAGTGTGATGCCAGCACAGAAAAGAGGGGCAGAAGCATCCAGTGGCATGTTCTCATGAATGCGAATAGCATAATCTTCATTAACCACCATAATATCTGAGTAGCCTCCTTGTGTTCTGGTACCATCATAGTATGTGGAACCATAGGTCAGGATCATCTTAGGGCAGTAGTTCTCAAGATTCTTGCCACAGTTATCGCATGAACGGCACGATCCAACCATGCATCCTACCCCGACTTTGTCCCCCACTTTGAAGCTCTGCACCTTGCTTCCTACTTCTGTAACCACTCCAATAAACTCGTGCCTGAAGTAAATTGAAAAATCGACATACATCAATTACAGATTTGGCCACAAAATTAACTGGTTAAGGTAAAGATGAGCAAAATGGTTGAGTAATGGTTACTAGACAACATTATGTATTTATGTCCCGTGCAAATGCTACCAAGAAACTCAGCAAGTGCCCTCTTGACCCCCCCCCCCCCCCCCCCTCTCTTGCTTCCTCTTTCATGCATGTTAAGTCTAAATCGTCATCTACTGACATGGTTCTTACCACCAAGACATTTAACAGATCTTCAATATACATTTCTTGAACATACTTTCACCAACCTTTGCCTCTTTTTATCTGTTATGGACCAATACATCACTAGCTTATCCAACCACTACACATTTGTTTCTAGGACCACTCTACCGTACCATATCAACAAGTAACAACCCAATTACCAGATGCTTTTTCATGGGAAATTGATTCTCTTTCAAAGCTGTGGCTTACATAAACTTGCTCTATTGAACATTAAACACACCGACACCGCAGCACAGTTTCTCCACCAGGACCCCAGGAAATAAAGATTTCAACCAACCTACACTCTAGACCATTAACTGCAATGTGGAGACTACTAAAGGTACAATTTTGAGATAAGGGGAGACCCACAACTCTGCTCTTTTAGGAATCGAACCAATAACTCCGAGATAAAAAGGATGCAAACCACTGCTCCACTCCCTGATTCTTAACCCTTTTGAGCTAAGTGGAGTAACTATTTCGTAAGTAACTTGCAAATGTAGTCTCTTTATCTTAACTATTTACACTCCTTCAGAGTTAGGAATACTTTAAAATGTAACACATATAATATTACTATCGATTAAGAAAGACTATATGAAAAACAGACAAATCATTCTTTAAATCAATAACCAATAAGCATCAAAAGGAAGATTACAATATGGTAGACATATACTAACTGTATGTGCATAATAGATAAAGAATTCCAAGAATCGAGGAATAAAGTAAGCAAATACATTAGTAGTTTAGTAGTTTACCCAGGAACAACAGGATAAGAGGCATTGCCCCATTCATTCTTAATGAAGTGAAGATCAGAGTGACAAATCCCACAATACAGCACTTTGAATGTCACATCTTTATCTCCTGTTGCCCTGCACATCAATCAAAACCCTCATAAGATATACTCATCCTAAGCAACAAATCATCCATTTTTTCTAGATTCGACACGCAAAAGGGAGCGTAATTTAATGTAGCACAAAGTCGCAAAAAATAATAGAAGCCCATATCACGCTTCAAAGGTAAGGATGTGTCATATGTGTATTATGACATTATGTGCAAATAGGACATAGCAAAAACGTTACATGTTACATCAACACATTTTTGTGACATAACAACATAATAAGAATAACCCTTAACCTCTATAGTTTATAAGAATGTCACAAGAAACTTGTCATTTAACAAAACAAATATCACATTTATAAAAAAAAAAAAAAAAATTGGTGCAATGTCACATTTATAATTGTGAGTATGTGACTGATACATGCAACCAATCACTTTAAAAACGAAATCCACAAAATGTAGCATAAAAATGGTACCTCCTAGAGAATTTGAAAGGAGAGAGGACACCACTAGAATCCCTAGCAGCCCATCCAAGAGCCTTTTGTGGGTGTTCATCTTCTGGTGATTTAGTCATTTTTCTCTAGTGTTCTCTTTTTTGTGTGTGATTTTAAGGGTTTTTCACAAAAGTCTAGAAACTCGAAGAAAACAGGTGAAGTAAGTAGAGAGGTACGAGTGTAGATATATAGTGTGGAGGGGAGTAAGAGTGACGTATCCGGTGACATGGGATATGGTAACAGCCAATGGCTGGAAGAGAGAGAAATGAAAGTTCTCGTAGTTTACATATGCCACCTGGAGTCCAGAACTTTTTATTGATAGAAAGTTGGCATTTGCCTTTTGCACAAATGGACTCCTTTCATTGGTTTGTTGTTTTTCTGGCTCTGTGTGAAAACAGCGCGTAACCAATTATTTTTGCGCATTTAGCATTGGAGTTACTTGTTTGTTTGGGTGCCTGTCAAAACAAAAGAAAAGGAGAAAAAATTTGTTTGTTTGGTACGACTTGCACATGTGTTTCGCGACTGGAGAAACTTGTGGAAGATAACCCGCATCTCAAACTTGTTTGCAATCTTGTTTTGCCACTACTTTAAGTAAATTTTAAGTGTTGTTTTTCTTTACGATATAAGTAGACGGACTGAGCACGATGGATGGAAAGTTTGGGTGCATCATGCTTATGGAGAGGCTAGCCATGCCGCGGATTGGCTAGTCAATAGAGGTGTGGAGTAAATAGAGAGGATGACAATCCTTCATATGCCTCCTTGAGGATCAGCTGAAATACTCTAAGATGATACGGAGTATTAGTGGAGTGGCTCGGCCATGTCTAATTACTAATTAGTAGTTTGTTTGGTTTTGGGGCTTTGCCCCTCTTTTCTAACAAAAAAAAAAAAATCCTATAATAAAGGATGTTTAGCTTTGATGTGAATTGAACTTGCAAAAAGCATAAATTGACTTAGCTTGCAGAAAGTTTGTCTATATTTTTCAGATATGTGTGAACCTCGCAATTATTATTCTTTGGGTTCACATTGGGTAAACTCTTGTGATTTTGTCTATGACCCTAACGGGTAATGGACTATATAGAGATAAGACAGTTGAAGTAAGAAGGTAGAGATTTTTCACGGGCTTAATTGAAACTTGTGTTGGAATAGACCGTCTACTTTTATTATAAAGTTAGATCATGTCATGCTAACCCAATAAAGACATATAAATTTACATCTAATTTGGATTTGTTACGAGTTTAAAAAAATTTATCTAAAATTTATCTAGTAAAAAATTGGTCTATTTCTAATAATTTGTGGTAAAAAATGAAACCCTACTACTAAGTGTTTTTTTTTTTCCTCCTCGTGAAAAGGGGAAAGTAATTTCTCTTCTCGTAGCCCTCACCTCATGGACCCCAAAAGCAGCCCAGGACCGATCTAACAAATTTATGAACCACATCATGGCCGCTATGGCCTACGGAGTATGGGTCAAGAATTTTAGCCTATTCCCATTTTAACCACATACTCCGCATTAGGAAGACTTTCAGCACGGGCGCACGGCACATTGTTCACATTTGTAAACACTAGCTGACTAGCTGTCGTATCAGTAAACTCCTCTTGTTGTAGATGTGTACGCAATGCACAAAATGCTTCATGGAATTTTTGTAGTCACTTTCGACTACTAATTGAGTAATTGTTACAAGATTTCTTAGAAGTCGATATGAAGCTTTCTATAAACAGAAAAAAGTCTTGTACTAGACCAGCAAATTTAACGTTATAAGTAGATGGTTCTAGATTACTTATTTGTTATAATTTGTGTTCTAAAAATTAATTTCAGAGATTAGGCTAGAGATTGACATGCTTGTGGACTAAAATTTTAAAGTAAAAATAGATCAAAGTAATCAAACGACTAATAATAAGTATATGACAAACTTTCTAACTTATTCACGCCACTTATATTTATAGTCTTATATCAAACCTATTGGAGAATACGTTAGAGATCCTCCATACGGTTATCATTTTTATAGTCCCCTCTCAAGGGTCATTGCTCCATTATAAAAAGTGGGCCGTACCCCACACCTCGTTACCGAAATGTGGGTGTACTATCAAAATCTTTAATATTTGTACATATAATAGTTTATTTGCTATTAAAGTTGTCTGTAGTCTTATTTGGTAGAGCTCATAAAAACTACATATTAATGGCCCTCTTTGTCATCCAATGTTGGCTTCGCCCATGTCCCCTCACATGCGCATTTATCATTTCTTAAGAATATAAGAAGGTTTTATGTGAGAGTTTTGTCTTCATAATACTCCGTAATAAACACCAGGTTGATTTTGTGTATTTTCCTTTAAGCCAACTTTCATGGAATATATCTATATCTATCTATATTCTATATCTATTTATTTATGTTTAAATCTATCTATCTATCTATATTTATATCTATATCTATATCTATATAAAACTATTAAAAGACGTTGAAATCACAGGAGTCTACCACGCAGATGTCCATGTCACCAACATGGCCCACAATAGCCTAACTCATCTAATAATAAAAGTTTAAAGAAAAACATGAAAAAACGGAAGACATTAGCCATATACGAGAACAAAGCCATCATACAATATAAGAGTAACTAAAAAATATTAATGCTGATAAAATTACAACAATAACATATTCGTACATCGTTCAGGTCAAATACTTGTTTTATATATACCTCGGGATTATTGCTTGTCTTTCACCCCTTCTCTCATCATGATAATAAGGAATATAGAAAAGATTTACAAAGTACATTATCTATGAAGTGAAACGATTGTTCTTATTTCCTCTTAGGGATGGTGATGTGTCTATTACCCCGATTGTACAATTGTACAATTGAACTATTGTACTATATAATGTGGACCCCATACAGAGAACACAATAAGAACCATACAACTTGTTGTATGTACAACATGGAGTAATTCACGTAATTTGACATATTGAAACAAAAAACTCAAACAAAATAGGCGCATGCTTTGAATGTTGGGATGATTGCAACAATCTGTTAAGCACTATGATTCTCGGTTTGTAGAGAGAAAGTTACAAATGGAGGGAAATTTCTGGTAGTTTCTTTCAATATTCAAGGTTTATTTATTTTCCCTTATTAATTAAAAAAGGACCACATAATAAGATAAACATGGGTCCTTAATAAGCAATAATATATCTAGAGCCGTTGGTGGACAACTGGACACAGGCGGTGGGACCGTGGGAGCCCCCATATTCCTTTGTCTACATTATCCTTGCTTTATCACCGAATTGACCAATTTATCCTCATTTTTTATTAGCAAAATCACGAAATTGTTCTACTTAATAGACAGTTTTGTCCAAGAATATATAGCATTGATATAAACATTGAACCTTTGTCAATTTTTGTTCTGCAGTGACATTGGGCTTGGCTTCAAAGTATGCAGCAATTTCAGTTGTGCGGAAAATTGGACTTTGCAGTGGCAACTATAAACCAACATCATGCACTGAAGGACTCAAGGGACATTGTTGATTTAGAGTCAAGATATTGGCCCAAAATGTTGCTTCAAATACTTTTGCGAATAGCGACACATTCTAACATTCCCCAAAAATCAATAGTTGGTAGTTTGGTACACCTTCGTTCTCCTGAAAATGAGAAACAATGAATGAGTTGGGTGAATCAAACTCCGCCTAGAAGGAAACTTGATTTCACGTTGAATTATGCTTGTGGTACAAAATTTCTATGCTTTTGCTGACCCTTGTTTATTAAGCTATTAAGCTATTGGTACAAAATTTTCCTTTGTACTTCATTTTATTCTAAATTTTTATCATTTTTAGGAAAAATTGATGAAAATACAACCACCTTTGGGCCATCAAACAAAAATGGTACGACCTTAGGAAATTAACAGTAATACCACCACCTTAGCCTTTTTGTCACAAGAATAGAACGTGGGTGACCGGAGCTGGAATCTCCGGCCAAAAAGA
>CAAKMY010017609.1:0-15302 GCA_901111285.1 Corrigiola litoralis | reverse complement strand
ATGTATTATTTATTTATTTTTTCTCCATGTTTGTCTTCTCTGTATTTTCTCATCAGGCACCTAATTTCATGATCGGCTTCATTGAGTTTTACAAACTTCTTTCTTTTTAGTCTCCAAACACGCACAATTAAATAATAAAAATTTACATAAAGGTGAGTTCCTTATATGCCATATGCTGACTACTACATCAAATGCATCTAAACATACTCTCAAGATGATACATACATGTTCGTCATCTGATAATGTTCATTTACAAAGGTGTTTCTGTATGGCTATTGACTAGTAATCTTCAAACGGATAAAAGAAGAAGAAAAAAGAAGCAGTAGGCAGTAGCAAATTAGCAGTAGTTGACGGAGAAGCGAAGGAACCCATCATGAATGATAAGTTCACTTGTCATATCTTTTTGTTTTTTATATTAAGGGGAAATCTTCTAAAAATTTATTGTATTAATAACAACTAGATATACTGGATATCTTTATAGAATAATTTCAATGAGTATATATTGAGGTGAATTTCAAACAACAATATTTCCATATTTAATGATCCTTAATAAGTTACCCGGGTAACTCGTTAACGGGACCGATAATATAAATATATTATATATTATATATGGTGAATGAACGAGACTGAGAAATCCAGTGTAGGGAATCAAAATTCATATTTTATGTAAAAATTAATCATAGTATGATGATATAAAATATAATTGATAAGTAATTATATGAAGGTGGACCAGAAAAGACAATATTAGCTACTAAATGCAACATGTCCATTTTTCTTCTTATCTTCTTTTTCCTTTTTCACAAGATCATACATTAGTGAAAAGTTTTAGAGAATCAATTGGTTGGGCCATTGCCCCTGTATCCCCCCTTCTAGTTTCGCCTTTGGATTGAGACATTCGTCTTGAAGGCACTTCCCAATTTTTGGCCTAGCGCCTTTAGCTCACCAGAAACTTTGTTGGATAGCTCATGGATCGATAACCAAGATATATACTATAATTTCAATATCTAGCCACTTTAGTACCATTAAATATTGGATTGGACAGTCACAGACTTGGAAGTGAGGTTGCCAATTTATGTGAATTCCTCCTGAGTATAAAAAGGCAAGTGTTAGTGATGTAGAAGGATATGTATGTCGTTGCAAAAATGATTACCATGAAGGCAATCCTTATTTTGCACACAGTTGCCAAGGTACCTGATACTCTAGTTTCACTTTCCTAAATTTGTTGCATCTTTTTTCCTTCTTATGATGTTTCTGAAACTTTATTGATTCAAGTATATTTTTTTATGTTGTATTTAATCATAGAAAATTATGAAGGTTGTCTTCAAATCTGGATTTCCCTAGGAAAAACACCTATGGTGTTTACCCAATGAATAAGTCAATTAAAAATCTATTCGAACTTGAGAAAGAATCCTCCAGATTAATCGTTGGGCTTGGTAAGCTTTTTAAATCATCATTAAAAATTTTTCCTTTTTAGTTCTTTCAAGTTTTTACATCATTGACTTCTTAATTGGTGACTAGTGAGTTTGAGATAATGGAATACATATGAGATATTATTAAGGCATGGTTGTTCTACCATAACTGACTAATGAATATGAATCTTTTTCTAAAAAACTTGTACATTGAGGAGTCGGAATCAACATGGGATTTATGCTTTTAGTATTTGGAGCAAATTGGTTTTTCCACTTCATAAGGAAAAGCGAGCAAGCCAAACTAGAGAAAAAATGGTGGTATGATACTAAAGCAACAAATGTCTTCTCAAGGTAACGATGTCCAGAGAGCTAGAATTTTTACTACCAAGGAACAGGAAAAGGCAATTAATCAATATAATCATGAACTGATGAACGGATATTACGTGAAAGGGGACAAAGCACAATTTTCAAAGGAATGAGCGATAAAATTTTTGTTCCTATAAAGAAGTTGAAAATACTTGTGTAGACACCCCAAACCGTCACACAGTCTTGCCCAGTGATGATAACTAAACTAGGTAATGTGCTTGGATAAACGATATTTCTTAATTATGACCGGTTTAGCCACTCCGAGCCATAAACACTTTCTTTCCACAAATATACCATTATTACCCCTTCATGACTAAATAGGCCCGAAAATATGCGTAAGTCGTATTTTCAGCCTATGACTGATTGAGCCTGCATCACAGGCCCAAAATCAGAGAAATCATGCTTTTATGACATTTTACATAAAAGCCGAAAAGCAGTCAAAATCACATCAAAAGTCAAAATTGGGCCAAAACCTGACCCAAGCCCTGGGCCTGGCGTCATCACGCCATGCTGGGCCTAGCCCAGGCCTGGGCTTGGCGTCGTCACTGACGACGCCCTACCTGGGCCTGACCCAGGTTGGGCCTGGCGACGCCAGTGATGACGCCCAGCCTGGCTTAGCCCAAGTTTCTCAGCCAGTCGAGTCCAGTAGTTTAGTGTTTCATCCGAATATCCATTTACCTCGACTTTCCAAAATGGTCAGCTGTCCTTAGCAATAGGTCAATCACAAACACCAACAATCTGATCCACAACAAAATTCAGATAAAATGGACTCTATCATTCCAGAACCTTCTCATGCAGTGTTCCACACAAACACTCACAAACACACTTCGGATAACTTCAAATACTGAAAACACAGTTGAGCTGAAATGGTTTACTAGCTGTTTTATCATGTTCTGGTCAATCTGGGAGCAGTTCAGTTTTCATGCCATCACTGACGACGCCCAGACACTTCTCCCTATAAATACCCTCCAGCTTCATTCTGGCACGGGTAGCAACAAGACACCTACGTGAAAACACTCTCTGTACCCTTTGCACCCTTACACAAAATCTGACTTTTACTCCTTCTTCTAAGGCTATAACCAGATCTTGCATCCTTGAGCACTCGCACTCATATGCAAAACTAGTTCATGCCACTTGAAGTGACACAAAACCAAATACAACCATACTTGAGTACATACACTACTCACAATAGCGAAAAGAGGACCTACATCCCTTCTCGTTAAGCAAACCCTCGCAATTAAGAAACCTCGCGCATCCAAGCGCAAAGCATTACCGTACGTTTTCTGAGGGCCAAATCACCCACTCTTAACTTTATTACTGTTTTTGTGCTAGATCTCGACTTTAACATTATTGCATGCTTAATAACTTGACTAGTAATGATGTGACTTAAAACGAATCTAGACTTTTATTATGGTGTTTACAACCAGATTTGTATACTTGGCATGTTCATGTGATATTATGATTGTTAAAACGGAATTATTATAAGGCTAATAGTAGAGGTGAATGCAACTGGTTAGATCGGTACATCCTATCGATGCCTAATTGGTAACCTTGCTCCCGAATCTGAATCTGTTGTACACTTTACCATACGAGTCACTTATGAGGTGCTCAGATTCGTGGCTGCTGCCTCCCTCGAATTCTACATCTCATGGTCCCCTTTGGATCTCGAGGCTAGATCCGAAAGGCAAACAGTTTTCTGGACACCGAAAGTTCTTGTTGGCGACTCGAAATCCGAACCAACAGTACAAGGAGGGGCAAAGGCACCGCTCTGGTTCTCCAGTGTGGCGAAGCCAGTGCACGTGGGCCAGCCACCCTCAGGCACGGCGCCATCACTGGCGACGCCGGCCCTGTGGGGTGTTCCCCTCTGTTCTTTGCTTGGCACACCCCCTCCATGCCGCCAATCGGGCTCAACTGCCCTGCAATAGGACTCAGCCACGAAAAAGATGGGAACCGAGATGTCCTAGGACTGGTCAAGGGCCCATAGACCTTCCAGCACCATGCCCTTATGTGGTGGTTCCCGAGTGTGACCCTCCTACTTCGATAAGCTAATCAAACTTTACGAAAAACGGGGTCCTGTTGCGCTCACAACTTGATAGAGTCCATTGAAGGTGTTCATCAATGAATAGGTCACAAATTAACCATAAAAATGTTTTGCAACTACTAGGATGTTGCTTGGAGACAAAAATTCCTCTATTCATTTATAAATATTTGCCTAATGGAACTCTTTTTCAATATATCCATTGTTTTTTTTTTTTGGTAAAATGTAAGTGATATTATTAATTACCAAAACCATACCAAATAACCCTCATGAAGGACAACCCCTTCAAGAAGCAAACAAACACATCCTGATATATATGACTAGTAAACAAACCATAAACTAAATGCTATCAAGCTACATTGGATCCCTACTAGATAGCTTGCTCCAGTTAACAAAACAGAAATAAAGCTTCACATCACTTAACACTTTATCCACTAATTTCTTTGGTTTGATAACGAAATACTCAAATCTACACTGATTTCTAGAATGCCAAATTTCATACATCAAATCAATAATGGTAGCAACATTAAAACCCTTCTTCGTACTAGAGCTACTCTTCCTTTTGATACAACATTGGATAATTCTGCTCACATGGATTTGACACTGTAATATGAAACCATCATACTCTATGTGAATCCTACTAAAGACACACCAGAAAAACAAATGAGTATAAGTCTCTGAATGAATCCCACAAACTTCACAAATATCACCAACCACAACTCTCAATTTGAAAAGCCTCTTCTTCACCTACAATCTTCCCAACATGATCATCCATCCAATAAAAGCATGCTTAGGAATGTTACATTTACTCCAAATCACCCTGCTCCACATACACTTGCTCTCACTACCTCTAAAATGTTTATAGAACTTTGCCAAAGAAAGCTGCTGACCAGAACTAATCTTGCCAAACATAACTGTTGAACTTGATCTTTAACATTACAAATCCTCCTCCAATACCAATTGTCATGTTGCTTAGGCCTATAATCAGCCAAATCCATTCCCTTCAAGTATATACTGTCCACCCATCCTGTAAATCAGGTCCCAATACACCAAAGGAACCCTTTGATAAGTTTTACATCCATCCCACAGTAAATTCCTGTATATAGATTATATCCTCTTCACGACAGTCTTATGAACAACGAAGCTATTAGCCCAATAATTGTGTATACTAAATAAAAACAGAGTTAATAAGAGAGGATCTACCAGTGTAGGATAACTTTGCATTACCCAGACTTCTGATTCTAAGAGCAATCTTATTAAAAAGCACATTGCAACTCTCAACAGTCAAACTTCTAGATGAAATATTACCTCCAAATACTGGAAACGTAAATGACCCATGCTATGCTCATTGCTTAATATCTCAAGATAACCTGTGTAGTATCAGGTTTAGCCCCAACAATGTAAACACAAGACTTTTCATTGTTCATCTCTAACCCTGAAGCTAGAGAAAAACTCTGAAATCTTGCTAGCATCAGTGTAACGGAAAACATATCCATTCTCCAAATGAAGACTTCTCTATAACGTGGGAGATGCGCTTACATATTGTAATTCACATATCAAATGCTCTTGCATACTTGCATTCATCTTCTATCTTTTCTATTATATTTAATTTATACGGGATCGCCCATTCTATTCCTAATTCCTCTCCTCCCATAATACTATTATCAATATTTTTTCTTATTCTACTTTTACAAGACAAAGGGTGTTGGTATAGACTATTAGAAAGTTGTGGATAACTTTTTAGGAAGTTTCTCTTTGTATGGGAGGTGTAAGTCAAGTTTACTTTTACGCTTTGAGTATGTAAAGATTTAAGTTAATCATAAAAATTTCAAATCTTAACAAGTGTTCATCGAAATCCTAATTTGAGTCATGTGCACAATGCATGCGGGTTCATTTAGGTTCATTTATCATATGTTACTTTATGCATTCTTGACATTCAATATTATTCTTGTTATTTATATACTTCATATTAACTCATCCTCCTAACCATTTGCCTTTATACAGAGCAAAGATGTAAGATATTAAAGCTCATGAATAAAAATGTCATCCTTCCCCTCATGCAAAACTCCCTTGTCTTCCTTGTGTATTTGCATTCTACTAATTATTTCCGGAGAGATTCTTAAGGCCGCTCCACCTGAGTAATTATTTAAAATTTACTCGTCAATTATTAGAGAATTGGCATGCGTTTTCCTAAAATTACTGGTTTGTATCAAGCCCCCCATGATGCGATTTCTTTGACCATTCGAGTACTAAGCGTAGTCCTTGAGTCAGTTACTTAATCCACCTTTTTATATAAGCGCTGATTAATCCTTTGAACTGTAAGAATTTAAAAAATGTTAAAGATTCACACACACCAATACCCTACCGTTTGTTGTTTGTTTTTACTCTTTGAACGGATCAATTGGTATTGTAGGAGGGAGGAAAAGCTGTGGAGCGATGATAGCTTACATTGCAATGGGAGAACAAAAAGGATTGTTGGGAGGCTTTTTACCCAGTATCAACATCACAAGAACAACTCACTATGGCATAAGGTACTAACTATTGACTTCACACTTCTAAGCAGGACACTTTTGGTACTCTAAAAGTCCCACAGACGCTAAACAGATGTTTGTCCTGAATTCGATTGAGATGTATACAAGAACACTGAAATTCTTTTGATAAATAAATGAGACTTCACTCTTCTTTGTACATATATGATCAGAAACGTCAGAAAATTTCTTGCCAATCTAGAACAAGCTAAACCTAGTACAAACCACAATCAACAGCAAGTAAAATAAAGAATGGTAAGTAGTCATGTTGAATTGACTAAAGTTAATATGATCTAACAAACGCTCCTATGCTTTCTTCAGCTGGTTTTGGAGGGAGGCAATGTTCCAAATACTTTGTCCCAAATAGCAGAAGTAATGCCAAAGCCCTTGTCCTGAATCCGGAAGTGATGATTCAAGTGATACCGCTGTTGAAAGAATAAAAAACTACAATCATTAGAGCACAGCATACGCATGAAAGTGAATCAGCACAACATACACCAAAATTGAAAACAAACAAGGGGGGCCTTAACACGTATGAGATCATATAGAGGCTTGAGGGGATGAGGTTATAATGTTTAAATGTGCTACAGGTAGCAGCAGATGTTCTATCCTTTGAAGTAAATTAATTTCTGAGTTATTTCATTTTTTTTCCTTAGGTGAAGACTATGCCCATCTAAAATGAGAGCTCTTTAAGTTGCCAAAAGAAAAAAGAAAAGCCGTAAGCCTCTGAGATGATATGCTGCATGAAAAGCTTATGAATTACAATAGAACACAGTTTGCAGTACAATCTGGGAAGGGGGGAGGGGAGGCAGCAAGATCTTTTCAGGGAGAAGGGAGAATTTCCCAGAAACATGAATTGAATCAGTAGCTCCAAACTGCAGCATCTTGCATCATGGGGGCCCCAAACGGTAGCTTTTCTCAACCTAAGCTTCCCTTTCTAAAACATACTTGATCTCAAATGGAATTAGACAAAACTTTAATAGTAGACCATAGTTTTCATCTATGATAAACATGAAGCAGCTGAAAGCCACTTTGACAAATTCATAATTTCGCCACATTAAGGGAAATCATGGTTCGTGAAGAAATGCTTTTTGCCACATGCTAGTCATAAAAGCCAATACCATGTTTGTATTCCTAAGAACCCACATTATAAGAACATATGTACCTTCAAATTCTTCGGTACGACACTAGTTGGTTGTCCGTGATGTAGATAATAGTGTGTGACGTCATACATTACGTAGCCCAATAATCCACCTCCGAAAAGGGCAGGAGTTGTAGAAGGTGTAGCGAATATACTGACCAAATTCCAGAACTGGAAGGGAAGGCAAAATCAGAAACAGAACAATGATCAGGCTGCATGGCAACATACAGTACTGCTATAAAATTAGCTTAAGTAAGAAGAAAAAGCCTCAAGAACCAGAAAAACATGGACTACACATGAAATTTGTCCTGCTTTAAAATCAACAACTATCTCTACCAAGTCCCAACTTTTTATGTCCTGAAATAGATCCCTAAGGTTCAGAAAAACTTCTAAATTCAATTCTAGCTTTGTTACTTGTGCTCATATGAATAAGCGTCGTATCGTAATAAGTCCCATGTGCTCATATTTTCTCGAATATCAAATCCTGAAAAACACAAGTATAGCCAGTCCGTACATTTATTTCAAGGTAGTCCTTTATTATTCAAAAAGAAGAAAAAACGGTGTGCTCTTGGAGAGATGATTGGACTATTAGATGCATGTCACAGTACAACTATGAAGCTCGGACTTTTTGTTACCCCTCAGGTACTGTGTCGGAAACCTTACACACAAACAAGGGGTACAGACACTGGCCACTTCATTTTAAGCTATAACTTTTACTTTTTTAAAAAACTAAGTCCGACACCTGGAAACACAACCATGTTGGAACTGGACACCAAGTCCGAACAACATATGTGCAGGATTTAATATACACTTTCAGGAAGAGGAAGCAGCAGTGAGGTTGAAAGCCTCATGTACAAGAGGGCGACCACTTTGCAGCAGTAGCACCAGAATGACTTATGAGGAAATCTCTATAGTATAAAATATAGTAGCAGGGCTGAGCACATACACTACAAGATTATCATAGTGCATAAACCAAAACCAAACAATTCCAAAAGAATGTTGTTTAGTCTATTCAGAATTAATCCTGTCCACTATTTACTACGTCAGTGGGCTTGCACACAACCTCACCTCCTTATAATGTTGAAAAACTTTGTGCGCGGGGCATTCACATACAACAACTAGCTGCCGCAATTAAATCACTTCTGGGATCACTATGGTGTGAAAACTAAATTTTATCACCAAAAGAAAAACATAGAAAGGTTATTTGACCTAAAATGTCATACTGTACAAGGGAAACTAACAATTCATATCAGTATATTACAATTTAAATCCACTTAAGGAAGTTATCTCCTTTGATTTTTGACAAAATTACTACCTACAAAGTGCTTTTTTTTTTTTTTTGCTTTACTTCTACTACCAACTCCAGTCTCCAGCCAAAAACAAGTAACAAGGGACCATTTTACCCTTCCATTTCCCCTCCAAAACTGATGTTAGCTACCTTCCCCCTCCCTTAAACTGTAGGACTTCATCGGTGTATGTTTACTGGAGAATGTAGAGGATTCTTTTATCAGAGTAAAAGTAAGGATTTCGTTATGTAATCCTTTACCAAAGTAGTAGGTTGCCACTTTTCTCCATCGTCAGAACTTCTAAATCCGTTCGATTGATCCTGCTTTCAAAATCCTTTCACAATTTATGGAAACGTTGAGGACACTAAGGTGAGATTTATATCCTGAAATTAAGCACAGAAATCAAATATTTGTAACTGCTTTGCTGCAAATGATTGGTATCATTGAATTTCAGCAGTAATAAAAGATCGTGAGTAGATCTGATGAGGGAATAATGAGAGTTTATTGTGTCTAATTAAGAAATTTTGTCGACGATAAATGATGGGTTATGCTGCATGCCTGTTAGGATTATGGTGTATAGGTATGGCTGTGTCCTAGTTCGACAATATCATGTACCAATGCCAGGTCCAATTGGGTGTCGTTGCTAAGAAACCTCCATATCTACTCATTAATTTGGATAAGAGAGAGATGATAGCAATGAGATTAAAATGAGAGAAATAAAGAACATATAAGAACAATGAGAATGAAGTACTAGAGTTTACGGAGTGGGAAGAAGGTAGTTGACCTCAGTTTTGGTGGGAAATTAAAAGGGTAAATGGTGAACTTTTATTTATGTTTTGCAGGAGATAGGGGTTGGTAGTAGTAGTAAAAATTGTACTTTGTCGGTAGTAAATTTAGAGAATGATTATATAAGGTAGTAGTTTTAAAGAAGGGGAAACTTAAAGGTACTTTATGTCAATTTTCCAAGTATTATGAAAGGAATTCGTTACATTCAAACCGCAACTTCAAATAGTTCATGCAGGAAAGCAATTATCTCCTTCTCACCGCCTCTGTTCTTACTTCTCCTTCTAATGTTCCTCTCTTTTACTTGTGGGATGTTATGAGGTAATATGTATACCTTCACATGGATGTTGATGCACTAAAGCCCCCAGAATCAATTTTCAAAAGTAATTCTACAATTCAATACTCCAATAAACAGATATTGCACCTACAATTGCCTTAGCCAAAGCCTCCACAACATTTTAGCTTAATTTACGCCTGTGTACAAATATTACCCTAAGTAATGATGCTCCTCATAGAGTCTGCATATACAACAGGAGAACAACAGTGCTGCTAATCAGAAGAAGTTCAATATTCAACCTTTTCTTGTTTTGCATCATCGATGGTCTACAATAAAGTTTATACTCTGGTAGAATGGTTGCAAACCCATCCACACAGACTCAGTTGACAAACAGCATGAGGTGATGAGCAGAACTCCTACCAAAATAAATCTAATATTGTCATCAAGCTAAGTTTGTCCATAAGAGAGATTCTTCCGGGCCTAATTAACAGTGCCTCTTCAATTTTAAAGCTAGGTTTGCTCATAAAAAAGAATACAGTAATAAAGAAACTAACCGGAAAACATAAGATAGCTGTTGCAGTAGGAGGAAAAACAAGGCGCAGACCGTCCATAGGGTGCTTGTGATGGCAACCATGAAGAAGATAGTGGATGGTGTTTCCCCTGTTAACAAAAGTGTACAACAAATGTATGTTAAAGTTTTACACAGTTCTTCTCCAATGTCACATTAAGAGGGAACAGAATAGACCAAAAAAGAATATGATTTCCTCAACTTCTAAAACATCAACAAAACACAGTGCCAAAGAGAGAAAAGAACAAACCAATAGCTCTTTGTTTTAATGTGGAAGAGGAAGCGATGTAAAGTGTATTCAATAAATGTCCACACAAATATACCAAATAGCACCATTAGCGCTATCTCTGGAAGTGTATGACCCATCTTTACAGACATGGAGATGCACCAGCACACAACTGGTAGCCATATCGTAGGGATAGCCCACCACACAGTGCGGGTTAAGAACTGGAACAATGAGACAAAAATTATAACTCTGACATATCCAAAATCTTCAAAAACATAATCAACTGACAGGCTGACGGCTAAATGGCTATATGTGAGTACATATATACAATGGATATCAATGCATTTTAAAGTTTTGGAGAAATAAAGGCAGAATACCTCCCAAAAGTCACTTTCAAAAAACCGAGGGCCTTCCTTGCTGACAATAGGTTGGTGAACCCATTCTTCGTAAGATTCGCCAAGGTGTCCAACCTACAAAAGATCGAGGAGGAAAAAATGCAATAAGATAAAGTTCTTAAACATGAGCTATTGAGCATATACGCATCAGAGCAGACAACATATACTATGGTTGTCGATACTCATTGGCAGAATACAACCAAAGTTAGATGCGGAATGTGAGTCACTTTCAACATCAAGCTCAATTTAACTTGATGAAACTAGCTTACAGAAAGGGGAACCACAACAGCAGAAGAACTTGCCAAACGGTACCTGAAAGACGAGACCTTTATTTAAATCTACTTTGAATCCTTGCGCAACCATCCCCGCGCCTTTTGTATAACTACAAAAGAAGCAATCTATTAGTAATCTAAGCTATAGTCTCCTGTAAAGGATGAAATGTTGTATAGTACTATAGTTCATGATGTTTCAAGCATACTGTGAGCAATGTAAATTTTGTCTTTCATCTTCCCTTTCCTTTTAGCACTTTTACTTTGCAACAACAAGTGGTTATGAGAGTTGAAATGTGTTTACCACAATGTTCTAGGAAAAGTTCCAACAAATCTCAGGTTACCCTTTGTGTTCAGCAACAACGAGCAACTACAATACCCCAAGTAAGTTTACAATAATGTAGCAGAAAAACCCCACAAAATCTCAGGTTGACTTTTCATAGCACATTGCCAGTTGTTCAATATTGCCTTTCCGATTAGACACTAGAGGTAGTTAAAATCAAACAGCATTCCCCAAATATTAAGCTAAGATCACCAGCAAAATGTGTGCTCTTCCACAACATATTCAATATGTGATCATTCTACCTAACACCTCGACAATTGGTAGAAAACAAGAAATGCGCAACTGTGATCAAATCATATATCGATATTGCACAAGATACAGAAATCAACCATTAAGGTTTGACCCAATATAAAAGCAAAGTAACTAACTATTTAAAAACAATAAAAGTAAGATTTGAAATTGGTTAACCAGATCATAACGTGACAACAATAGCCACTTAATTGGACCCACATCAAATCAATTCCACTCAAAAAGGTAGTTGATAAAAAGTGATTGTTATCACTTTTTTGAGTTTGACTATCCATTCATTGTTAACAACAGAAATTCCCGTTACACCTCAGCTGAAAATGCCTGAACGCAAATTCCTACAAAAGATGGTCTACTTTTATTATAAAAGTAACCAAGCTCCATGTCAGCTAAATCAACCCGAGCTTCCTACACGCCCAAGTCAAATCAGAGACATATATCTCTTTGTCGAGCCAACAAGGCTCCGTCTACTTTTAAGATAAAAGAATACCGTCTCCCCCGAAACTTTCCCAATTCTGAAAACTAAGGTCACCGACCCTCATACTATAGAAATGTACAAAAGGGGTCATTTTAAACATAAACTTTATAATATCTCACTGACCAATCATCACAACAAAAAAAAAAAAAAAAAACTACTGTGCACAAAAAAAAAAACACCATGTATGCTAATGAAGAATATAAACCAATGCAGATCTAGAAACAACAACATAAACAATCAAAATGCGCAATAAAGGAACACCAATGTGGCACAATTTAACATGAAATGAAATAACGTGACGTAATACAATCACATATAGAAAAAGGGTACAGTAGATAATAATACGTACCCAAAAATAAAGCTGCTACAAACTGAAACTGAGGATAAATCAGTTGGTTATTAAAGGGGGAATAAAAAGGGAACAAAAAGTGGAAGATAAAAATGAATGTGGTTAGTTTGTGTTTGAATGTCTCCTGTTGTTGTCTAATAATCCTGAAGAGGGAGGGGAGACCAAAGACATGACATCAAGGAATGAATGAATGTGTGGAGAGTTATTGACGGGGGGAGAAAGTGATGGGCGTATGTTGGCCGTTGATTCGGTGTGTGTGTGTGTGTGTGTTTTCTTTTTGGAAAATTGTTACGATTACAACAATGTTTATGTGTTTTTTCTGTGTGTGTGTGTAGATTTCCAGCTTGATTAGCACGTTGGATACTAACGGTTGCCAGCCTAGCGTATTACCTCTGGTATTACGTAGTGTACAACTCATATGAAAAGGTGGTGGGATGGATTGGGTGTCAGTCTGACTAGTAGGACCACTTGGGCCAAATTTATTTATTTTGTTTGAAAAAATTATATTTTGGGTACTTGACATATAGCGCAATTTCACTTTAGCTATGCGCTATTTGGGTATTTTTATTTAAGGTACCCGATAATGGTGCATAATTCCATTTAGGCACTTGGCTGTTACAAAAGTGTTAAAGTTTTCTTCAATTTATCCTCTCCTCCAAAAAACAGTTAGATGTTGAAACCCCATAATCTACCTATTAACTCACCACTGCTTTCACCTAACAAGCACCACCACTTTAGCCAATACTCTTACACCATTACTCCACTACCAATGCTCGAAAATACATGAACACCTCCACCTAACACAAACCTGTTACGAAACCCTCTACCTTTTGACAACCCAGTCGAAAAACGACCCTTGTGAAGCCTCTCCCACCTCGATTCCTACAAAGTCTCTCTCACCTTATGATTTTTTTGTCCTATGGTGTCGTTGTCGACGACGGTGGAGTCTGGCTCACTTATTCTCTCTTTATTCAAGAAATTATGGTGGCGGTGAGGTAGGATGGTGTAGAGAGTAGCGTTGGTATGTGGTGGTCCTAACTTGATGGTTAAATGGGTATATGAATGATGGTGAGTCATGAAGTGGGTGGACAAAGAGTGAGGGTGCACTGGTGGAGTTTTGTTGATGGCGGTTTTGGGGGCGGCGAAGAACATATTTGGGGAGATATAAGAGATGAGTTTTTGTTGGTTTGGGTTATTTTAAAAGATGAGGGTTGTCCGTGTAGACCATGGTAGGTTGTAGGGATAGGCGGTTTGTATGGGTGATGAGGGGTGGGAATGGGTGGTTTGTACGGGTGATGAAGGGTGGGACTGATTTTAGATGGAACATCATGCAAAGGTGGGAAGGACACCTTCCAGGAGTAAAGGACTTCAAGTTTACTTCGTTCTTAATGGCATTAAGTAGATCTAGATTATTTGAGTAGACAATTGAGGTCAGCAGTTGTGAATTAGGTCTAGCCTTAGGGCACCATTTATGAAATTTTCTTAAAAACAATAACATTGTTGATTTAAACACCCTAGATAACTAGATCTAGATTGTTTGAGTTGACAATTAGCCCATAAATTAACTAGGCGGCCAAATGAATTATGTTGGATGAAATATGCATAATACGTTTAGATTCGTCCATGGTTAGTTTAGGTGATACAACGTGAAAAGTGCATAAAGACAGCATCTTTGAAAGCATTAGTTATCCACATCTTGGTTCGGATCAGGGATATTATTACAAGCAATCTAGAAGCAAGTGATATATGTTTTTAGGGGCTCATTATAGTGTTGTCTGATGAAAATCTACTCATTTGTGATCTTCTGTCTTCTCCTATATCTTAAGGCTCGCAAAACTTCCTGGACATGAATGACCATCTCGAGATATGGACCCTTCTTTAGACTTTTGAACCAGACTATTGGAAGACATGTGAGGATGACAGGAACACAACCTTAGAGGTTATCTCATAGAGGTACATATACCCCTCCGTGGACCCTTGATGTGCTCATAACAGTATATAGTTCCCTTAAACCTGTAGGGGTAATTTTATTTCGGGGACCACAATATATGACGGCTCTAGTCAAGGGTGACTCTCTGGGAATCATCAGGTCATTTCACACTTGTCAGTATTGGTTGCAGCCGCGAGTCTAACATACCTAAAATGTGAGTATAACATTCCTCATAGAGTAGTTGACGATATTGCTTCTTTGATGAAGAAGATGTGTCCTAGTGAGACAACTCGTCCTCACGGTAGGTCGAATCCTTGGGATTTAGCAAATCTAAACACCGAATCGGTTATCAAAGTTCACATTTAAAAACAATACATAAAATAATCAACAACGGAAGTCTTTTAAATACAATAGCAAAGTATTCTTGAAGTCCGAAAATATCAAAATGTTTACAAGTCCAAATCCAAACATAATTCCAAAAACCATTTCAAGTCCAACTCAACGAAATGTAATAAATGTCTTGGCTTCAAAGCCTTATTAAAAGTCCATTTAATAAAAAGAGTTCCCCAATGCTCTTCCAATACAAGCGAGTCATCAAGCACGATCTCTACCTGCAACTATACTCCATAACAACAGGAAGTATAGGTTCCAATATTGGGGAAACGACCCA
>CAAKMY010017589.1:547-46208 GCA_901111285.1 Corrigiola litoralis | reverse complement strand
CCCACCCCCCACTATGTACAGGCCATTCATCATACAAATCAAATGACTAAAGTATCAATCTAACATACATCCAATATGAAAAAAATTGAAACCGGAGCGAAACATAAAACACCACCCATTTAAACTCCTAAAATAGCAATCAAATCATCTTGGTCAACTTCTACAACAATGCAAAACTAAAAGGAGCTCACTTTACTCATAAACAACAAGACTTTCAATACCATCCATCATTTTTCCACATCTAACCCATTAAAATCAAATAAACCCTTAATCTAAAATCCAAAACTAGCAATTCATGACATGAAACCAACTAATCTCATTTGGGTATCAATCCAAAACTGAGAGACATAAAAACTAGCTATACTTCATCAATACCAATAATCAAAACATCAAAAAATCAATAAAAATCAAAACTTTACAGGAAATAAAATGTAGAGCACTGTCAATCTTGTCCTGCTAACACTATCACAGGAAAGAGCTGGTTTTCTGCCCTCAAAAATTAAATTTAGTATCAATTTAGCAGCTGTATTAACTTACTAATTTGGCAGTTCTTATGCCAATTAGCTCGGCCAGCTGCTTTTTTATCAACCAACAAACTATATACTAAATTAAATCACATAATATTTCAAGGTTCCAATATAAATAAAAATAAAAATAAACAGTACTACAAATATAATTAAAGTGTTCAGGATAAACCCATCTCATAATCATCCATAATCTCACCAAAGATGAGTTCTTTTCAATAATTGAGTGAAATAAACACATTTTTGGGGAAATTAGGGAAATTATGAAAGATGGAAAAATGGATTAATTGGATTTTTTAGGGTTTATAAGGAGGGTTTGGTTGCTCAAATAATATGGCTTCTTTCAAATGGGCCTGTAAAATTGTTGGGCCCTCTAAACCTCGTCAAACCACACTCTTTTTATACAAACTAGTTATTGATCCCGGCGATGTTCGGGAATTTGTAACATAAGCTGAGTTGTGTGGTTTATATTATTCTAGTTTAAATGTTTAGTTTTTGTTTAATTTTCATTGTAGAAGATTGAAATTTTAAAATAATATAATATAATTAATGTTAATAATACATATTAGTTATCTTTTGAATTTACTATAAATATTTTTGTCATTGTAAATGTACTAAATATTAGTTCAACATGATTTAATGTATGTCAAATTGGCGATGACATCATTTTGTTGAGGCTTGTGTGGTCACATTTGGCATAATGACGTGGTATTCCATGTAGTAGGCTTCTGAGCTTACAACGCCTTTTAATAGATTTACTAGTGTTTGGGCCCGACGATGTTCGGGATGTTATTTCGGTTTTATTTTCCCGTCATTAAACTTTCTAAGAAAAGATATCCGATTTTATTTTAGTTTTCAATATAGATGATTATTTTTTTGAGAAAATTAGAGATATTATTAACGTAATTAGTAACGTATTGGTTATCTTATGAGATCAATTAAAATATATTCAATTATTATGAACAATGTCAAATGACAATTAAGATGTTCCAAGTATGCCAAAGTAATGTTAAATGCATGATGACGTGGCATAATATGGTGACATGATGACGTGGCGCAATACCGTGACAATAACGCCTTTTAACAATATTGTATAGATTATATATAGATAGATAAATATATTTTTATAAGAAACCGTCTACTTTTATGGTGAAAATAGACGAGCTTTCTACAAGTTCAATATACTCAAGCTCCCTACAAGCCCAATTCAAATGAGAAATATGTATCATTTTGTTGAGCCAACATGACTTTATTTACTTTTATGATAAAACTAGATGGTCTCCTAAAACTTTGTGCTCTTTTTAATTGTATCGTCTGATTCAGTTAAGGATATTTTATCAGTCTAATTTTTCCTTATAAAAGAGAAGATAATCTGACCAACTATCATCATGAGAAAAAGGTGGTTTTTTGTTTATATTAGAGTGGTCAATGTTGATGATAGAGGGAATACGAACATTCAAACATGAAAGGTCGAAACTACATCTAGACAAGTTAAACTCACATTCAATGAGTCAAATTTGCTCCTTTTAAAATAGGGAAGTTGGATGAATTATGTTTGTACTTTTATGGCATGTTGGACTTAAATTTTGATTGACACTATTGACTTATTATTCCTCAAGGAAATGATAAGCCTACAGTCCTATCTATATTTCTTGTATCTTTGGTCATTTTTCTTGTAATTTTTTTAAAAAGGTAATAAAAGGTATAAGAAATCTAGAATGGAAACACATACCCCCGAAAACACCTAATAACTTACCTATAAGAAGGCATATGAGAAATACTTCTAGAAAGGAACCATATGGTTGGAGGAGAATTTTATCAAAGGCTACTTCTTAAAGGTAACAAAAATGATTCTTAAACAATAGAGATAAGTTCGAATGTTTTGTTTTTCTCATTTAATTTGAAATGAAACCCAAAACATAACTGGTGGCTGATATATGTCATGCGATCACGCAACAAACGAATGAAATTATGCATATACGGACGTAGATTTATATAGGTATGAATAACTTCATCAAGCATATAGAAATCATATCTTATATTATTATTATTATTATTATTATTATTGGTATATTGAAGTAATTAATGTTGTGGAGATGAGACCATAAGGATTTGAACCCGGGACAACTCTAAATAAGTTGAGCTTTCAACTATTAGACCAACCTTATTACTCATCAAATCTTATAAATGGACTTAGATATTTATAGGTATGAAGTATAAGTAACATACTAGTGTCACAAGTTTGAGTATCATGAGTAACAATTGATAGAGTTAGCCACGAATTCAGTTAGATTGTGAGTTTGAATCAGATTTTTATTTTCTTATCATTAAACTATTAAAGTATTTAAGTATCCATCAAGAAACGATGTAGCTTTCATGATTAGCTATAGTACAAGGGTTTGACTTCGGTCAACTTCGGTGAATGGCGTCCAATTATAATATGAACAGCCGTCGTGGTCATGCACGTAGAAATGGACCTCAAATGCATTGTCCGCCATTGGTTTAACATTATGTTCTTTGAAAATTGGCTATAACAAAAAATTCCAAACCGCACCTGGTTGGTGTCGGTAAGTGCTGGATTTTTCTGACATTCTTTCCATCATTTTCAAACCTCTAATTTTTGTACCATAGAAATATGGAATCAATATAACTATTCTTATGTCACAAAATACAAGCCTAGATTAAAACCGTGCCTTAAAAGTAGGGTTGTAAAAATAATACACTCGTAAATTGTTACAAATAAGTTTGTGAGCTGAACAAGATACTGCTTTGATTTTAAGCTTGTTTAATGAACGAACCGAGCTCAAACAAGACATGTTCAACTTGTTTATATTCGCAAAAAACTCTAGTTACAAAAAAAAAAATTGATCTAGTAATGTATATGGAGTACTTCCTTTTGATTTTTTCTAGGTGATATGCATTTTAGTTAGTTGAATATTTTGGATTGACTAGGTAGAATAACTCATTATGATGAAGTTATAAACCATTTCACCATACGTAGTTACCTTTCATAGACGGCCTTAGCTTCTTGTCACTCTTAAACACATACATTTAGGTGCAAAATTAACAATGATAGAGCAAACCCAAAATTTTATAATTCAGGAAATTGTCATATATTTACATTATAAAAATGTCTTTCAGCAATTAACAACTCATTATAGTTGATTTAGTTTGGACTCTGAGTCGGGTAGAAGTAAGAGTGTAAGACAATACGGACAATAAAACTATCCCTTGTGAATTTTAACATTGCTGCATCAGAACGATCTCAACACCGAGACTATTATTAACCCCTATATGTTCCACAATATGTGAATCAAGTCCCAATTTATTTTTCAAGCCAATTTCTCACCTATATCTCACCAATATTTTACCAATGTTTATGAAAATAAAACAAGATTGTACCTAATATAAAATAATACTTATAAAGTGCACTTTTTCGTAAATAAAGAAGAAAAAAATACACCACGCTAAATATGTCATTGAGAAGAAAATACATCATGCATATCATGTTGCCTACATCTTTCTTCTTTAATATCTTTGGCCGATGTAAGCTATTTTATTAAAAAAACAAAATACGAGATATGGATGACATATTGTTTATGTTTATCCCGCAGTTTAAACAATCTTTTGATTTTTTATTTAATTTTACATGAACTTATGAAATAATAGACTAATAATTTAACCAAATTCTGTTGTAAATGTTGGGGATCCGCAAAGAAGAAATTATTTTTCCTTTTAAAGGCTATCATAATCGTTATGGTAGCATTTTATTTTGTGTTTTCTTTATATTTTTATTATTCTTGTGAGATATTGGTGAGATTATTTTGGTGAGGAATTGATCAGAAAATTACATTGAGCTTGATTTCACATATTGTGGAACATGTGGAGGTTAATTATTTAATTGAGAACATAAGAGGCTTGATTTCAAGAGTGAGCAAACGCGATAATGGGACCGTATACATGTGTATATATAGTATCATATACATATAGGGCTAAAAAGAGGGTGGGTAATATAGTAATTTGTTCTTTTTTTTCTTTTTAACCCCATGTGTATATGGTACTCCATATATATGAGTACATGGTCCATGTATTGGAGCAAATATATAGGGCTTAATCGGTAAATAGGATCATATATCCATGTATATGGAGCATCATATACACATGAGGATAAAAGGAAGGGGGTTACATGGTAATTTACTCTTTCATTTCTTTTTAACCCTATGTGTATATGTTGTACCATATACATGGGTATATGGTCCATGCATTGGGCTTAATCCCCACTTTCACCTAAACAAGGAAAACATGAGGGCATATATCTAAGGATACAATCAATTAATAATTAAAATCTCTGCACTTCCGACTTTCGATTCCCTTATATATTGGCTATAGCATCACCTCTAACCCATTGGTTTTCCACTATTAAAACTGAAATTTAGTCTTCCTAAGAACTTTGAGATGATTCTGCTGTTCATTGGCTAGCGCAATCCACCTAGTATATTTAATATTTGGATGGCTAGCTATTTAAATGTTATTATGTGCTCAAAATATTGATCACCGTGAATTGTGTATGACGATCGACGTAGTTTAACTAGCACGCAGTTTAGCATGCAGTGTATATTCATACCAAAGAGCCAACTTCGTCCATACCACCATTAATCTGGGAATCAAGTTCTACGGAGTAGTTAGCATCATCCAGACACAAGTACGTAATCTTCCAAAACATGGTACAGCGTATACAAATATACAATGCGATTGGAAAGGAAGTAAAGTTTAAGCAAAATGCTTTATTTGTTTATACATAATTTTCTACGTACATGGCATTTGGTTGGTGACTTGAATTCCACATCGCAATAGTGGATTACCCAAGCAATATGAAGACATATAATACGTAGAGTCACCAAAGTTGATAAGATTAAGACCCTAGTGTATAAATTAAGCAATCAACCGCCTAGCTAATATACAATGCTCCATGATAATCTCTTAGTATATTTTTAATCGATTAGGGAAGAAGTCAAGAGAGCAATATAATGTAACTTTCGTTCAGGTAAAGGAAGCCCATAAACCATTGAAAAAAGATATCCTTGGCATTCTTCTTTTGAATAGTTATAAAGGATGGATGCTTACATGTATAGCACCTTATAGTTTAATCTATAATCGATCACTTATGATGATGATGATGGTGATTAGTTTATAAACAATGTTGGCATTTTGTTAATCTGGTGACACATTTTCGTCCACACACTATATATTAGCTACACGAACTATAGAAGTCCTGCTAATTTTAGAGGAGGTGGTGAGAGTGAAATTTTGGAACTGTGTGGCCACCATTTCGCTGCAATGAATAATAATGGTTTCTTTTTTCTATTTTCTTTCTCCTTTTGCCTTCCTTTCTCATGATGAGAACAATAAGTCTTTCTGCATGAAACAAACTTAGGGGCGGCATATGTTAAGCTTTGTAACTGTAGTTGTTAGATATTTGAACACGCATCCGCCTAAGTGTATCAGTGTATGTACTCTTAAATTTCTATCGAGTATTTTTGTTTGTATAGCCTGAACTAAATCTGCATGCACATCGTTATACAGAGAACGGAAGAGCTCACCAATCACAAATCATTTTTCATTTTAGAACTAATATATAAGTGATCATGATTAAAAGTATCATCTAATTAAGATTTTAGAAATTCCACTGATCTTATATTCTTATGTGATATGCGTATTTGTGCGCTACTTTATACTGTTTTTTTTTTTTGACAAAGATATTAGTTTTCTAATTGACCAACTCACCAATTTGCGCAAATGGCAGTACTGTCGGTTTTACTTGGTGTGACTAGCCATTCAATGTAGCATATACGAAGTATGAAGCGAGACAAATACAGACATTGGCTTCTTCTATGTACGGAGTATTATTTATCATTATCAGAGTCTCAAGCGGTCTTTAGAAATTAGAGTTGGGCATGCAATTGGCAAAGGTTTCAAGGATTGTCTCCGATTAACAGATTTACAGATTGCTTATCTGTTTTGAGGATTTTGGCTGGTAAATTCAAGGTGCCTAGCTATTGGTTCCAAATGGATTTTTCACGATAATTTGGAATTGGGAAGAAAAGTCTCCACTTGTAAGATTGTTATAGTGGAACGTGGAGATCTTCATGAACCAGGAAGCCCATAACGCAGCCAAGGATGTAAGGAGAACTGATTCTCCTAGCTGAGTTTGTTAATTTTTTGCCATTGTTGTTGTATTCTTTGTTGAATTAAAGCTTTGTCAAAAAAAAAAAAAAAAAGGTGAATGTATAGGTCCTTCAACAAGCTAGTACTCCGTAAGTAGTTACTATACAGTCTATACCCGGGATCTATTGCATACACCTAAGAGTATGTACTCTCAAGTATACTTGTATGAACTTTTAAGCATTTTTTTACCAAAATAAAATCAAAAATTAATTAACATATCATAATTTAAACTTGAGAGTAGGTACTCTCAGGTGTACCTAATCTATACCTGTTTACCAAAAAAAAAAAGTTACTATACCTGCGAACAGAACAAGGAGGATCACAGTAAGCAGTACAGTTAGAACTTTAACCAACATTTCAATGTGTGCATCAAATTAGTAATATGGTCAATTAGATAACGTTACATATGCCCTTCCAAATCAAAAAGACTAGATTAATATGCAACATAGTTAGAGCCTTTTCCAATATTGTTGTAGACGGCTGAACAACATTTACCTGACCTAGTAGATTCAAGGCCATAATTCTTCTTTACAATCATTTTGAATGAACAAATGTGTTTTCATTCCTTTGAAAATGACTCAAAGGATGTTCCTATCTTGAAGGTGACCTCTCAATAACCCTTGCTTAAAACTTGCGTAGTACGAAGTATATGCTAGCACTTTCTCCCCTTCTCAAGCACTAACAAGGTTTAGTCTATAAGTAATTAATTAACCTTGAATGCATTACCCTCCCGTCACCACCATAAAAACTAGATATCTTAAACAAATTGGTTTGACCTGGTTAGATCACTTTGTAAGACATTTAAAAGGGCATCACCACACGGTGTAAACTCATCATTAACTCACAACTCTCACCACATCTCAATCTCAACTTCAACTTCAACTTCAAATTCAACTTCAACTTCAACTTGTAAACCTAACTCCTAAACTTTATTGTCTTAGGATCGAGAAAATGTCAAAGATTCATCCCAACCAAGCAGCACTCTCTTTACCTAGTACTTCTCCTGTTTCTGGTGATCTCTCGTCTACAAGGGAGGTATTCACTATATGGATGAAGTCTCTTATTCTTGGAGGCAAAGGTTGCACCGTTTTCGACTCCAACGGCCAAGTCGTCTACAGGGTTGATAATTATTCTTCTAAATGTAGCGATAAAGTCTTCCTCATGAATTCTCATGGCCATGTCCTCCTCACAATACTAAGAAAGGTAAGTCAATCTGAAAAAAAAAAGTTTATATAAGGTCATTTTTTCGTTTTTTATATGTGGGAACTCGCTGCTGCTACCTTTGGTGCGTTACGAGTAACCTTCGCCGAAGTATAGGGCAATATCATAGTGAGTTTCTATTGTTATTGTGACTAATAGTATTTGTTTCTTGTGTGACGCAGAAACTGAGATTATTGTCAAGTTGGGAGGGATATAGAAACGAGAAAAAGAAGGGAGCATCATGGTTGTTTCAAGTACGAAAATGTTGGAATATCACCAAAAAGCCCATGGGAACAGAGGTGGTAGTAAATTTGGATCATGATAAAAAGTCACCTATATTCAAGATCGAGAAGGGCAAAAGCGAGTTATCATCATGCATGATAGTAGATAGAGTAGGAGGGCTCATTGCAGAGGTTAGTTTCGATTCATTTCCATAGTACATAGTGTTGTTTAATTTATATTTTGATCATTAGTGTTTTGCTTGCATGTTGGAGTAATTAATATACCATGTCCTTATTGTCTTGTCTTTGTTGTTGCTATGCAGATGAAAAGAAAGCAGTCAGCAGGAGGAGTTGTTTTGGGAAATGACGTTTTCACATTAGTGGTTGAAGCTAATATTGATCACTCTATCATCATGGGACTTATGGTTGCATATAGTCTCATCAATAGTAGAATGTGAGAGCTTTGGGCCATTTTTGAGTGCCTTATCGTTAATGATCGGATTTGATCTGATTGTAGTCTGTAGATATCTTCTTTTGGTTATCTTTGATTGTTGTTTATACAGTTCTTTTGTCAGAAAGGAATACACTGGATGTATGTAGATAGTCATGACTCATGAGATGTAAATGTCGATCGTCATTTATAAGACTCACATGATTTGCAAAAAGACTGATTGTTAAAGGGAAATTGCAATCCTTTTCTCGTGATATTGCAGCTGTAGCACCAACATAAGAGATCTCTTAATAGTAAGGACTAACTAATAGCAAGAACCAATTTGTTAAAAAGAATAATTATGATTGGAATTCCCGATCTTTCAAAGTATCAGTTGGAAGGCAACCATGTATTGAAGTAAAACGTTTTTTGGTGTCAAGAGATATGTGCTAGCTATTTTGAGAGAAGATGTTGTAGGAGTGGCTTGGTCATGACTAGTTAGAGCTAGCAAAGAGTAATTCTTGGATCTTGAGGTTTTAGTCTCTTTAGGACCAAAAAGAAAAGAAAAATGTGGCGCATTCAAGCATATTCAATTCATTACCTTCATCCCTCATGAAACACTTCGGTAGTTTAGGCCTTGATAGGCCACTATAGCACATTAGCACCTGTAGAATATTTGATGTTCATATTACCACATTTAAGCATATTTGATGTTCATATTACCACATTTAATTTGGATTTTTTTTATTAAGCATATTTGATGTTCATATTACCACATTTAATTTGCGTGAATCTTGAAAAAAATAAGAGAATTAACAAAAAAAAAGTTATAAACGGACGCCCGAGGTGAAAGTTATACTTAGTGTAAGAATCGTAAATGGCGCGGAAAAAGCCCGATATGGCCCGACTGGTTCGGATTGGGCCTGATTTTTTGACCCACAACTTGTCGCCACGATGATCACCTCTAGTCAAAGGAAGATGATAGATATCCACCGGATGGATACCATTGTGGCAACCACCCTCTCACAACTCTTTATCATTTTTATAAATAAAATATAAATTAGGAAATTCATGTGAGAGGGTGTGTGGCAAAATTGTAACCGTCCGATTGGTGAATATGATTTTCCCTAGTCAAAATTAAACAACCAATTTTCTCTAACTAATCAAACAAGCCGACAATTTTAGCAATAGACAATAACCTATAGCCAATTGCCAAACAAAACCTATGAGTTAGAAAACGCGGGGCCAGAAATTGAGGTGGCAAACGGGTCGTGTCAAATTAAAATGGGTCATAAAACCCTCAAGCCTAACCCAACTCATTTAATTTTCGTATCGGCTTCGTGTAGATGTAAGTAAGTGGGTGAGAATTGAGAACCTTTAACTCGAACCTACTAACTTCTTGACGAATTCTGTCGTGTTTTTGGGTCCTGTCACGTTTTGCCACCTCTAGCTTAAAACTAGAGCTGACAAAACCGACCCACCCGACAAAATCGATCTGAACCGCCCGAAAACCGACCGGAGTCAACCCGAGTAAAACACCACCCGAAACCGACCGATACAAAATCGAAACCTGATACAACCCGAAAAGTGGAAACTCGAAACCGACCCGAGTTGACCTGAAACCGATTCAACCTGAAGCATGACCCGACCCAACCCGAGCCGATACATATATCCATCACATAATGGACTAAATTATAACTAGTTACCCTCAAAAAACATTTAAACTTTTCTAGAAATAGTATATTTTTACTTTTACATGAAATTTGATATACAATGTTGGCTAAAATTTTGGTAATTTGATATAATAACTCGACCCGAGACTACTTTGACTTAAAAATGACCCGATCCTAACCAAAAGAATATATGACCCGACGTGACCCGAAATCGATATGACCCGAACCAAAACCAAACCGGCCCGAAGGCTGACCCAAGTTGACCCGTGACCGAGCTGACCTGAACCCAAAACCGACCCCACCCGCCCGATTGCCAGCTCTACCTAAAAGTCTAAAAGTAGTACTACTAATCGATAGGAAAAGCCAAATTCTCAACAACCCAGCCAGATACACAACATTTTCACTTACCACCACCACCACCACCACCACCCCCGATACCCCCTCGGCCGCCACGTCAGCTTTCCAAAAAAGGAAAGAAATAAATGTGGGGTCGGTCCGCTTCCTTCATACTCGACAACCAACAACTCCAAAAACAACAACAACACCTCGACGACGTGGAATTACCATCCTACCCTCCACCCCCCGCCACGTCACCCTCCCTCATGACAACAGACATCCAAAACCCCACCATCTCCGCGTACTACCAGACCCGCGCCGCCCACCACGCCGTGGTCACCACCGACTGGCTGGCCCAGGCCCAGGCTGCGGTGGAGCGAGTTGGTGCTGGTGGGCCCGGGGAGGAGGGTGGAGGAGTGAAGAATGGGGGGGAGAGCGGGGTGGTGGAGGAGTTTAACAGCTGGAGGAGGCAGCCCGACTTGGCCGAGGCCGTTGCCGCCATACGGGCGTTGGCGTCTGTTATTAGGGGCAGTGGGGCTACCACTATGATGGAGCTTGAGATTGAGCTTAAGAAGGCCGCTGACTCTCTTAAGGTCCCTCATCTTTTTATTTTTTGATTACATTGTTGTCGTTTTGTTCAAGTTTTGGTTCTTGGGTAATGCTTCGCTAAGACGGTCCTATCATGGGATATATCGAGGTGGTGTCCTCTTTTTTCGTCTATTTGTGAATGTTTTGTTTTTCGAGTAATACTTGGGTAAGACGGTCCTATCACGGGATATATCGAGGTGGTGTCCTCTTTTTTTATCTATTTGTGAATGTTTTGTTTTTCGAGTAATACTTGGGTGAGACGGTCCTATGATTCTATCATATGATGAGGTGTCTTGTTAGCTAATTTGTTTAATTTGTGATTTTTTTTTTTCGAGTAATGCTTGGATAATCTTTTGTTTTCATTAATTCGTCGATTTTGTGAATGTTTGTTGTTTTCTGAGTAACAATTGGGTAAGACGGTCCTACAATATGACGAGTTGTACGGTTGGGGGAGGGGGGGGGGGCTGGTGTTGAGCTATTGTAGGACCGTCTTACCCAAATTTTTATCTTGTTTCTTTGGTGGTGTTGAATTTGAGGCGACTTTGCGGAATATGAGTGAGCATATGGTTCGGGACAGGTGTATAATATTTTGCTCGCATAGGCGTCTTATATGATATTTATAGTTGAAGGAAGAGCTCAAGAGGGTCCCTTTTTTTATGAATTGTTTGGTGAGTGATAATTTGGTGTGGAGGTGTGTGTTATAGGTTTAGTAAGGTTAGAGTATGTTCACAGAGAATATAGCTTGAGGTTTAAAAGGCGATCAATGTGCTTGAGGTGATAGAAATCTGTTAATTTGATTTGTTGATGGTAAGTATGTGGCAAAAGTAATGCGTGGTGCGATTGTTGGATAGATGATGAACTCAGGATTAAGCTTAAAGAAGGTGTCGTACTAGCTTCAGATGAACTTAATCAGTTCATTTCAGTCCTTGATGACAAGTCTAAATCAAGTGAATTGAGTGCGAATTTAGGGGTTTAGGGTGAAATGAATCATTTTTTTTTTTTTTATATTTCTTCGAAGAACCTTTGATTGGAGCTAGTGGTTGTGTAATTTTCCTGAGGTTTCTCCAAAGATGTCCTTTGAGTTGAGCTTATGGTTCTGTGAGCAGGAGCAGTGCTGTTATGTGCTGTTATGGCTCCTGCTGAAAGTGAGAAGCGGACAGTATGGGGAAGGTTAAGGTGCGACTGGTTAGGACTAGTACGGAGTTTGTTTTGAGCAAATTAGAATATTGGCATTCATTTTCAGATTGAGCTAGTTTGCTGTGTTGGACACACCAGACAAACATTGTACTACTGATTTGGATATGAACTTTAATGGAATGGAGTAGGTAACTTGATAACCTGCAAGATCGGCAAAGCCTGAATGGCTAAGAACTTGCCAGGGACCTTGCAAGCGGACGAAATGGGTGCATTGTCACTTATACTACTGAGTGCAGTATGTTTATTTTGCTGCAAGTTTTATGAGACTTTCTGTTGAAGTGGTTAACTGAGAGTCCATATGTGAGCATAAAAATTCTGGATTCTGTGAGATTGTTAATAGTGTCAGTGTATCACAGGTTTTGTACAGGAGAGCTCTTTTACTTTTCGTTTTAGGCTGGAGCTGATTTTGGTAAAAATGGGTGCATTAGTCGTTATTGTTTGGGGAACTATCAATCCTTTTTATGTTAACATATATGTCAGGTGCTGTTGGTTACGATATTTCTTGGTTCTGTGGAAATTTGTAACTAATTGTCATCCTATTGTTATTGGTTATCTTCTCACTACTATTATGCCCTGCTCTGTTTTAAGTCATTACGAATTTGCATATATTTGGAATTTACAGCTCGCTTCTGTGTCTTCTGATACATTAAATTCCCCTTCTTATTATTTCAGTCGTGGGATACTACATCCATCTCATTAACAGCTGCATGTGATCTGTTCATGCGATATGTGACCAGAACATCAGCCTTAGAATATGAGGATTTCAATTCTGCCAGGTCTCGCTTAATTGAGCGTGCTGAGAAGTTTGGGGAAATATCATACAAGGTTAGTCTGCTATTTCAGAGATGAAGCGTGCCTTGGGGTCAAGAAGTGTCAGCTTTAGAAAGTGTAATTGTGGATTTGTGATTTATGATGCAGGCACGTAAAATTATTGCAATGCTTAGTCAAGATTTTATATTTGATGGATGCACCATTTTGGTTCATGGTTTCTCTCGAGTTGTGTTGGAGGTGTTGAAGACAGCAGCTCAAAATAAAAAGTCGTTTCGGGTGTTCTGCACAGGTTTTCTTCTCCCCATAAAATTCTTCATGCTCAACTTCCTGTCTCCTAGATTCCTAGGTCTTTGTTTATACTTCTCCCTTAAACGGACGCACAGGTTATAAATTGAGAACCTGAAGGCTACATCAGAATAGATTGTTAACTATAAAGATAAAAGCTGCTTTACAGATTCTTGTGTCATCTAGACATAATTATTGTAGGACATAGGTATTGTGAATATCAAACCAAGGATATCTAATATCAGCTTGCAAGTGTTCTCTGTCATGTTAGTAGTTTCTATAATGCGTGCTAATTTTCAAATTAAAATAAGCTCCTTCAGTCGTTTTAGTGTAGCTTATTCCATGTTTAAGATCCTTTGGAGTTTCTCCTGGGAGTGCTATTGTGCAAATATTAATTGAACGCAATGCTAGTTGAAATTGTCTCTTGATTTTTCTGCCTATTTGGTGCATGAACTTATCCACAGTAACACAGATGCATCAGATATAAAGTTGCTCTGGAGTCCATTTGCATGCTAGCAAAATTTGTGGCTTTATGTAAATAGAGGATGCAAACTTTAGATCCTATTGTGGGCGATATTTGAAGATCTTCAGTGAAACTGGTCAGGAGTCCCTTTGTTTGAAACAAAAATTCCGTAACTTGTACGTATCAAGTTTTGGGTAACAAATCAAAAGAAAGGTACACATAGGAATTTTGGTAATATATCAAGGGGGGGAGTTGGGGGAGGCCCCACCCCTACCCCTCCATGCTTCCCCCAGCAAGCCCTTCGCCAACGCCTCTCTCCTCCCTCACCCCATCTTAACCCACCCCGCTCTCTTTCCCCACTCTACCAGCCCCAACCCCCTTCTTGGCCGACTGAGCATGATCTAAAAATTAACTAAAAAAAGGCTGACAGGTGATCCTTTGTGGCTGACATATATAGATGTGGGTTGGTTGTAGTGGTAGCAGTCTGTGGAGGGGGCAGTTGCATGATGGTGGTGGTGGAGTCATGGGGATGGGTGTGGGTGTGTGATAGGAGTAGTGGCCTATTACTCTGACTCGGGGATACGGATCCTATCCCACACGGGATCCAATTCGATCCTTCATACGAAAAATTTCCAGATACGGGGACTCGGGTCAAAGGACACGGGTACTCGGTTTAAGGGTTCCAGCTAATTGAATTATTTGAACGTTGGGCCAGCTGTCGAAGATAAAGGAGGAGAAAGCCCTAGCCACTTTTATAAGATACTGCCCAGAAAACAGTAGGTGTGCATTGCCTTATCTGCGGTGTACGCCACCCATCACGCGTGCTCGAGTAACATAGGTGGTGACTGGTCTGGTGATGGGGGGGGGGGGGCGCTAGTATATACATATGTTTAGTGCTTTATCATGAGGTGGGATAAACCTGTTCATGGGGTGCATATATTTATATTGCCAAGTTATTAAGGGCATTTTTATTGTTTCACATTCGAAGGAAAATGAAGGTGTGAGACATTTTAAAAACTATAGGGCTAGGATGGTGGAAGTTATGCATAGAAGGGCATTTTTTTTTTATCTTTTTATGGGCTGCTGCTCTGTTAGTGTTTCCAAATTGGTCATCTTGGATAAAGATTTCTTGATATTCTGCAGTTTGTACAATCTTTAACGTCTTTCTGGTTAAAATGCAGAGGGGAGACCAGACAGGACTGGACTGCGTTTGTCTAATGAAATGGCCAAGCTTGATGTTCCTGTAAAACTGCTGATTGACTCAGCGGTAGCATATTCCATGGATGAAGTTGACATGGTTTTTGTTGGGGCAGATGGAGTGGTTGAAAGCGGGGGAATAATCAACATGATGGGAACCTATCAGATCGCACTGGTGGCCCACAGTATGAATAAACCAGTTTATGTTGCTGCTGAGAGCTACAAGGTATACCCCAAGTCTCCCTTCCCTCCCTCCCATGACATTTATGTTTACTTTATAACTTTCACTATGCTCACTAAATTGAAGATGAAGCCTAAATGGCTCAGGAGTTAACATGTAGTGAAGCGCTGGGAAATTTTGGGAATACTTAATGAACTACTTGCTGAAGCTAACCTGCAGTTCTAGTCTTTCCATCAATGATCATGCATTCATACTTCCAACTATTTCCCTACAAGATTTTCTAATTAATTATACCCGTTGTAGCTACTAATTCTTGTCTATCAAGTTCTTAAACCTTTTTGCGGACTGTAATTTAAAAGCAAAATAAATTTATGAATTTCATTTGTTATGTGCAATGGGAGATCTCATTCACTTTATTCTGAAAGTGGACCTGAAATCAAAATTCGAGTGTGTTCTCATTCATGTGGATTGTTGGCCCTTTTGACAGACGTTGATTACGAACTGGCTTTATGTTGGCGCTTATTTCATAAAATTAGCTAATATATATATATAAAAAGTTAATTTACTTCTGTAAGTAATAGAACACTGCTACTGGTTTATGTTTCATCTAGCATCACTTGTCACATCTGACATTCTTGCAGTTTGCACGCCTCTATCCGCTGGACCAGAAAGACTTGGCTCCTGCATTGCGCCCTATCGACTTTGGTGTGCCCATCCCATCCAAGGTTGAGATTGAAAAATCTGCCCGTGATTATACACCTCCGCAATATCTTACTCTGCTATTTACAGATTTAGGTGTCTTAACACCATCTGTGGTCAGTGATGAGCTCATACAGCTTTACTTGTGATCGTACCTGGATCACATCTCATATGTCTACCAGAGCCTTTAGAGGACGTCTTGACTGCTTGCCTTTGTAATCAGCTGTATTGTGCTTTCTTATCGTACACAAGGTTAAATAGGTGTGAATTCCTGAAGTGTCTTCAAATTTTGGGAAATTTTGGTTGGAATATAAAAAGAAGAGTTGTATCTTGATTCTTGCATCGTTCATTAACTTAGTCGATGTTTAATGTGTTTTTACTGTAATGCATGTACATTACCAAGCAAGAATGTTGCTCGAGAAATCCCCCACTCAGTTTGATCTTGTAAGATGTAAATGTGTGAATTGCGTTCGGTCATCTTCGTTACTATGCTAGCAGTGGCTAGCATGCCATACCATAAGTAGTTGTGTAATGCTATGTTCCGAGTCTCCGTTATTCAAAGGTCAGACTGTATACAAGCAGTTTGCTGTTCCGGATTTCAGGAACACCTATATGGGTCTATGTGAGTTGCTCAGTACATATTACAATCAAAGTAGGCTTATGTATTTCAGTACCGAGCTGGATAATTGACCTCAACACACACAAAAAAAGAAAGAAAAAAGATTACGATTCTGCAATATTGAAGATGTGGATCGAACAAGTCTAGTAATCAGTCTGATTATCTGATCTTATACAATTCGAAATACTAAAAGCTAAGTTAAATCGAAGGAAACTGATACTAGCAAGCAGAAATCCTCTCCTAAAAATCAGAGTACAAGATTGATCTTCACGACTTACATCACTGCAATGTTGAATACAGTGCTTGGAGCCTATAAGCCTATTGCAGATATGCCAGAGTCTGTTTTCCAAGTGTCTTTATTTCATACAATGATTCAGAGATCGTATATGTACTTACGACCGAGTAATTTTCACGCACCTGGATATCAGTTTTGATTGGGTCTTCTTTTTGGGGTTCTGTAATATTATATGTTACACCATCGATTTGGACTGCTTTCAACTTATATATTTGAATACTGAACCTCTTACTTATACTAGAATATGGGCAGTTCCTGATTGATTAAGATCCCATCCACTACAATAACCATTCTCTCGTACTACTCATGTCTGCATATATATGGATACCAAATAATTTTACAGGCATAGGATTAGGATGCATGCACAATATTTCAGATGACCCATGCATATTAATTTTGTCCTTATTTATGCACAAACACTTTCTGTCTGAGTTCTGCAACATCAACATTATCAAAGTGAGTCTCAGGGATCCAGTTCCCAGTTTTAGGATCCCTCATCCAAAATACTTCTTTTTTATTATTGTGCTGCTCAGACATAAAATTTTCAGGTCTTTTGCCACTTGTTTCTGAAGCCTTCTCCTTCAATGCAGAAACTGTGGTTGATTGGGTAATTCTCGCACTTTCTGTTGCAGATGCTGCGTATGTTCGTCTACTGCATGCCCTGATAAGTGAGAAATGATAAGAAAACACAAGCATAAGGAGTGAGGAACTATAGCATTCATATTGCTAAGAAATTAAACACGTGATCATCTATTAGTTTATATAGTTTCTACGGTTTTCACTAGAATAATTATAGGCTATCAGAGTAACAAGTTTTTTTTTTATATTCTTTAAGTCCACCTCAACTTGACTTGATCAATAACCAAAGCAATTCTAACTTACAACTCTCTTAATTATCTAGCCAGTATCAATATGCATAGTAGCATATATGAGCATCAAAAGACATAATCATAGCATGTCAGCATCAACATTATATCATATTTGTCAGTGTTGGTTGTTGTCTAATATCATGTCTGGATGTCTGGAACCTTTGTTGAAAATGTGGAATGGGAGGTTGGATGTAGAGTAGCTCAACTTCTTTCCAAACATTTAAACACCAAGGATAGATTGTGGCTTAATAGCTTGTAATTGATGTTCTTCTCTGTTTTGTTGAATTTAGTTGTGCCTTTGGTATTCCTGTGTGAGTTTGGTTGTAAAATGTAATCTTTCTCTAGGCTTAGGAAGCCCTTCCTAGAATATTAATGCAAGGCCCTCCCAGGGGTTGTAAAAATGCTTATTGAGCTGAATTATATTTCTTCTTAGTAGTAAAAAACATATCAAGATGACTGTCAAAAGGTTTTAACTGAATGTATTATGTATATACGTTACGTATATATATATATATAGACATGATCATACTCACCTAGCAGACATAAGGTTCTTGATAACAGAAAACCTAGCCATCAGAATGGATATTGTGACTGCCAAGCTAAGATCGGGAAAAGCAAAGATGATCGATCTATGGGATGCAAAGGGAGGAGGTGTTACGTACAACTTAGAACAAGAGGAAGAGTTAAGGAATTAGCTAGGAGGAAGGTGGTCTTGTAGTACAATAGGTATGTATCAGAACATTTATATATAGGATGAAAAGTACCGTTCGGTGGATTCGTCTTTGATATAGAATTTCTTATTGAAGTTTTTTATTATGATGTTTAACCATGTGATACTGTGATAGATTTTTTATAAATAGTATGTACGAATCAAGTTCACAACCGAGGCTAGATAAATTATTAGGTGTTCTCAAGAATATGTGTTTTCATATATCCTAGATTTTTGTACTTTTTAGTATTTTTCTTGTAACTTTATGATAAGATACAAGAAAATTGACAAGCATGATATAGATTCTAAGGCTTGAAAATTTTATAGTACGTCCTTCCTGTAAAATAGGTCGAAAAATAATTAATGTACGTACGAAGCTAGTCTTCCAGTAGGTATAATTGTCAATCATATAAGGGATTGAGTTAGAAATATATTATATACTCTGGAACTCAATTTTTCACAGTGCAATTTTATGTATAATATATGTGATCTCGGCTGTAGCAACCTTGATCTTCCAATTGCTTGAGCTTGTTTTTTCTAAAAAGTTGTACATTTGTCAAAAATTAAAAAAACAAAGTTGTACATTGAAGCGCATATAAGAATCAAAAATCTCAACCTCTAATTCAAGACACACAATTCTAATCCTAAGCACCTAACATCTCTTGATCACTTTACGAAGTGTTTGTAATTGAGACTTAGATAAAGTCACTTTCAGATTTTGGCTTTCTTATTAAACAGAAATTAAAACATAGTAATTAACTCATCAAAGAGAGTCAGAAACCACATCTTTAATTTGTTTTCCCCACCTACATGTTTTTACCATATTCTTATGCATGACTTGAAGCTAGGAAAGTTATATGTGCAACTGTGCAAGTGCAAGAGAATAATGCCAGAAGCACTGCAAGATATTCTAGGATATTCCAAAATTTATCCTTTCACAATTTCTAAATATAGATTAGTATTCTTTTGTAACCTACCCTTAAGTGTCATAAAAAGTTGCTAAAAATTGGACTATCCATCAAATTAAAGTAGATGTAGATCAATATATGGATGAAAGTATGAGACACATCTTTCTTGACATTGGCATGCATTCGAACAAGAGTTTTGTTCTCGACTTCAAATTTGCATGTCACACGAATATTTACGTGTTTGCTTTCTCCCATGCATACCTTACTTATGGCAACTTCTTTAAAGCAAATTCGTCTCATCATGCATGTTGGCCTTCTCCCTACGCTAGTGTAGATTCTAATTGCTGTCAAACTTTGAAAGAAAATTGTGTTTAGGAAGATTATCTTCAACTGAACTGTAAAATGGTAAATACTCAAGTCTGATTGATAAATTTATCTCATAAGCTGTTGCTCCTAGTTCTTGAGCTCTGATCTCCAATTTCCGCCAGAAACCATTTTCTATCTTAATGATGTGCGTGTGACTGAATAGATAAACGAATAAAGGATTATATATTAACAGAAATCGTTTCATGCCTAACATACAAACTACCTCAAACATATATTGCAGGAAAGTAACAGCTAAGTATAACATTCAATGTTGAGGATTCGCGTGATAGACCTCAAAAGAAATGTTACAAGCATCTAATTATTCATTAAAAAAAGAAACCGGGGAAAGAATGAGGTTCCATATACTTTTCTCCTCCACTATATATAGTAAAGGAATTTGTACAAAAAGGTTTGATTTAAAATTTGGATCTGATCTGACATTAAAAAAAGGATATGTTATCGGTAACAAGGATAGCCAAAATGATCACAGTAATCAAATTAAAGTACTATTCCTAATGACAAAGATCTAGAGGTGATTTCCCCTTGAGAGAGAGGGTATCATGGGCAGAATTTTAGTAGGTTCGACAACAGTGAACGAACAATAATACTTCACTCCGTATGGTGTTATATGTGATTGTAGAAGTACTATTGTCATTCTAATATTGCATGGACATGGGTTGGGACTTGAGAGGCCACTAGATGTCTAAAAGCACATGTTGACCTTGACTTGCACTTGCTTGGGGCATATTTCTATGGGCCAAATCACCTAGATGTATTCGCATTTGCACTTGCTCGGTCATGGATGTAAATGGGCTTGGGCTGAGAGCCCTTTACCATTCCCAGTCCCCATCATCCCCAATTCTTTTTGCAAGAAAAAGTCGGAAGGAGTCTGAAATTAAACTTGCAAAGGCGGACCCTTAGGCGTCAGGGCCATAGCAAACAATGCCTCATCATCTTGAGCAAATGTCACGTTCTTCATGAGGACAATAATTTAGATTTTCTATTCATTTGGGACCCAGAACATGACACAGTAACCACTAACCAGGCATAAATAGACTTCTGGTAAGAAAACTAGTGTCGTGGTGTTGTGGGATCCCAAAATAACAATAACCAATTAAATCAAGCCAATATCGGAAAAATAATACTCTAACACCAATTTTTGGTAACGGGGAATTGGGAATTAACCAACAAATTTGTCTTCACCATATAGTATAGCAAAGTTACAATACTAACGTTCAAGTCTATGTCCGAAACTTGAACCACCTCAATATCAATTATAGTCTACAGATGATAGATACTTAAGATTTAAATAAGTATGATTAAGTGATACTCCTTGATCAATGATACACTCAATGACTCAAATAACCTGAACTAATAAACCCCAAAATGCCTGTAGATGACGAATTGTTAAGTGAATTGCAAATCTGACATTAGTCTCAGCTGATCAATCACATAATTGGTGCAATACCCTAGGTGCTGTGTATTTTGTTTCGAAGGTCTCTCACAATACTGCAGCTTACGGCTCTCAAATAAACCAAAGCAAATGACCTAAATGGGCCTTACTAAGCTTACGCACAAAACTTCACGGAGCTGCACTCGGTCACATATATATTTTTTGTTCTTTTCGTCTTGTTTATGACTAAATAAAACTGAATAAGTTAATAGGTAATTATATAAGTGTATGTTAAGACAACTCGTGATCGCGGCAGTGCTGAACAAGTTTCGGTAAAACGTATGTATCTCATTTATTTCCCAACGAAACCAAATTTATAATGATTCGTTGAAAAGCTAAGACAAGACTCTACAACCTTCATATAAGAAGTTTTTCGAATGTAAAGTCGACAAATTTGTCTTTCAAGTTAGCCTAACTAGATTTAAACAATCATGCTCCCATATCGGCAAACAACTTCAATAATATGATATGAGACAATAATTCACACATGACCATAACTAGCAGACTAATCCATTTTATGAAGACAAACCACACAAAATGACATTGCATCCAAGCTAAGAGTCCATCACTGCTATGAGATCGAATCATGTTTAGCCAACCAATCTAAAACCGAAGTCGATTTCTTGCCTTTTTTTGGGATTAACTAAGGGTCCCATCACCAAAAGTACTGACCAATCCATTTTGCCACGGATGCTATTCTAAGAATTAAACAGCTGACTAAGAAATGTGCTCCATTCCCATAAGCAAGGATCGATCCCCTAACCACATAATTAAGAGATTAAGTAAGCAACTACTACAACTCATCTCATTAGTTAATCAATTTTTTGCCTCTAAAAATAGTAGAAAAGCCCTCCCATTAAGTTTTAGTTACATAATTGAATTCCAGAGTTAAGTACTGTTTAGCTTCTCAAAAATTTACTTTGCCTCATGACACCATCACACCACTAGGTACTGATAGTGTTTTCGAAGTCGAATTCAATTGGGAGGTTAAATTCAAACATGCATGTTTCAACATATTTGCTTTATAACCTCGGCAACACATATTTCAACAATAAGAAGGCTCGTATCCAAGTGGGAGATAGGACTTAGTTGAAGGAAGTTTTATTTTTCATTTTTTCTGATGTAATCTCATTTTATTCCAAGTATCATTTTTAATATTATAATTTAGGAAAAGAAGATATATTGAATTGAGTACTACTGTAGTCAGTAACTCAGCAAGCTAGCATGATAGATTGACACCCATTTCATTTGATACCCACTCAAAAGGATTCTTTTGGTGAGGTTGTAACTAAATATTGAATTGATCCTCGTAGCTCAAGTTTGATTGGTTAAGCTAGAGTGTAAAGTGTACAAAGTACTAAATTATCCCCCTATGCCTAATCTCTTTGATAGTATGATACAACGTAAAGTAGAATATATTCCATTTGGGGCTTGCCCCTCTTTAGTAACCAAAAAAAAAAAAAAAAAAAAACCAGATATATATTCCAATATTTACACGAACTCTTATACTTGTAACACCAAAAAAAACACCGAACTATTGTACTTTTTAAGTTCCAATGAAGGAATGTGTCCGTGGATCAAACGTTTTTCTCTTTAACATTGTTGTCTAGTGCTTAAAGCTACTAATAGAGCAAGTTCGTGTGTGTCCTTTCTTTTTGCAATAGGAGTAGAGAAGAGAAAGGTAACGCGGTAACAGTATAAAAAAATGTCCACATTATAGAACGTGGGTATGAGATTAAATACCATACAATCATTAAAGAAATGATAAGCCAAAAGAACACTTTCGCTGTTATAGCCGGCCTGTATATATCCATCACATTCAACATTTCCCCACTAATTTAGCTCCCAACGTCTGCACTTCAGCCTCATCCATTCCACATTTCCACTATCCCAATCTTTCTCCTCTGTGCACTTTTTTCAGAGGAAACTACAAGGGAAAACGAAGGGGATTTAAGTGCTGATTAACACCAAAGATGGTGTTATTTGTTGAAGGAAAGAGGGCAGGAGTTTCATCATCAACAGGACATGCAGGACTGAGAGTTCTTGCACAAATTTATGAGGGTGAGCTAAATAATATTGTGGTCAAATCTGGGTTAAGATCCTTAACCAAATCATCCATCATCAGTTCATCGTATTCGTCTTTGTCATCAAGTAAAAGTATTAGTATTGTTGGTGAAGATTACTGCTTCCTAAGATCATGTCATCTATGCAACAAGGCTCTTCGCCCTGATAAAGATGTTTACATGTACAGGTACATATACTAACATTTCTGAAATATTGTGAACTATGTTTGCACCCATGACTTCTTTCTCGATCATATTCAAGTTACTTGTTAATCTTCAATCATGATAAGATTTAGCTTTGACTAGCTAGCTGTTGGTTACTTGGTCATAGAAGTTATAACTTAATTACTTAGCTTGAAGCTTGTTCGATCATGCCCAATGAATTAAATATAGTGGAGTACTCTAGTTGTCTAGCCTGTGATTTACCACTTGTGTTTGTTTAAGATGGTTAAATCCCAAAGTATGGGCACAATCCTAAAGAATAGCTTACTACTTGACATTTAAAATGATCTTTTAACTAGTTAATGGATGAAAGCGGATTCTTTCTACTTAAGATATGTATTAGTGGTCAGAAGTTATGTCTTCTAATTGGAAGGTTGAGGACTCGATTATCTAGCCGTAATAATGTCAAGCCAATCAGCATCAATGTTGGCTTCATGAAATAAACATGTTGTACTTAATTCTTTTGATATACTCCGTATATCTCTAACAACATTACAAGAATTTTCTTCTTAGACGAGTGGTTTTGGCCATTAGGTGCTACTCTTAATCTTATAAATACTTTATTAATACTGTCACTAATACTAATATGTATATGTATATGTATATATGCAGGGGTGACCAAGGATTTTGTAGCATAGAATGTCGGAACAGGCAAATAATGGTCGATGAGATGAAAGAAATGGAGGCCAAGACTAAAAAGAGGGTTGTGGCTTCTTCTTTGGATTGTCGTGGGTGTGAGACTTGTAAGCTCCTAGAGGACCTTAGACAACAGCGGGGCCGCCGTTTGAAACAGCAACAACAACAATCTATTCTCTCTATAGTCGCGTAGTATGTATGATCACTTGATCAAATATTTTAGGTCCATAATTTTTCGTAGCTTAGCTAGGGTTCACAAGCACCATACTTCCAAGGATTTGAGTTCTAGGATCGTTGTGTAAAGGGGTGGATCTATTATGTAAAATCAGTGGTATATTCTCATATGTCTGGCTACGTGTAAGCACAAAAGAATATGCGGCATAGCAAGAAAATGTACTATATGAACAATACCACAGTACACAATGTTCTATATATACTGGCTCTATACTGAGCATACGCCCATAATATCGAAAAGAAATCAAGATTCAAGGCAAGATACAAGAAAGAATGGGCTAAGATTCTAAGAAGAATGGTACTCCATGTGATTTCGTTTTTGCCAGTTAAATTGGCCGGATAAAATGATGGCTTTTCTTTTGAGGACAAAAATCACCACATTTACATCCATTTTTAGTCTTGATTTGTTTGTGAAAATTGTCCTTCACCAAAATTCACAATCTTTGAGATGGAGCGAATCCTTCTCTTTACATATTGTATTCCAATCTCCCATATTAAAGTCGGGATGGAACTTAAGTGAATTGTACCAAATGAAATTGAATAGAATTAAATTGTACCGAACCAAATTGAAATAAAATGAAAGTAGCTAAAATAAACTGAAGTAAACTAAAGTTCGATTGTGAACATAAAAGTTGATGCTGATTGGTATTATTTTTGCAAAGGCCAAAGGGTAAACAGAAAAAAAGTTGTCCAATTATAATTGAGTGCATATATTTTGCTACAATCTTTTGATAACTAAGGGTAATATAGTCCTTCAACTTAAAGAAAAATCAACTCTTATGACAACAAACCAATTGACCCCTTTTCCTTTACCCACTCTAGTTTTCTCCCCCTTTCTCTCCCGTCTTTTTAGTTTCTCTCTCATATTATTACTATTACCATTACTAACATTGTGTATAGTAACACAAATAAGAAACAACTAACAAATACAATAACTTCAAACATCATCCAACCTTATGTCATGGGTGTGACTTAGCTTCTTCTATGGATTGTCGTGAGCGTAAGACTTGTAGGCTACTAGAGGACCGACCCAATAGAATAGTGGATTCGCCGTTTAGAAACGACAACAACAACAATACCAACCACTTAGCCTAATTCTCATTAGAGTTCTACACCAAATTAAGTTAGAGTTTTCATCAAGTTTTACCTCTTAGTTTGTAATCTTGAAGACTCATTTTCCTAATTCCGTTCATTAATCAAGTTCAATATGTCATCTCTTTCTCTATTCTTTTTATCATGTTTATTTAATTTTAATCTTCCTTATAGCTTCTATCATGTATATTAGTGATACACACATTTTTATAGTGCGTGATGTATGTTATTTACTTTACTTTGGAGCCCTTTTCGATGTCATAATGTTATGATTCTCATACTTTTCATATATGTGCTAATTGATGGAAATTCGAGTGTTATACGATGATATGAATTAAGTCAAAAGGAGAAGAATTGGAGCAAGCAAGAGGGAAAAAAATGGGTCAACTTCTTTAAGTCCTATCTCCTAAAATTGAAACTTTTTGAAGTGACCCGATGTATACTTATAATGTGCACCTGTGTGCACATAGAATCGTGCACCCTATTGTCATGTTCATTAAATATTATTGTCATGTTCATCAAAATTAATTTAATATTTCATAAAAATTAATTTCATATCATCATATAGTATTGTCATGTTCATCAAAATTAATTTCATATTCATCATAGAGTATTGTTATATTCATCAAAATTTAATTTCATATTGTATCAAATTTAATTACAAATTCATCAAAATTAATATCATGTTCATCAAAAATAATTTCATATTCATCGAAACTTCATATTCATCAAAATTTAATTTCATATTTGTCAAAATTAATTTGGTGAAGGAAGTGTGTTGAAGATGATGGTCATATTTAGCAAAAAGTATTGTCATATTCATCAAATGGAATGAGGAGTGCATAAAAAACTGTGCATAATTGGAGAATAAACTTTATGATGTTAGGTTTTCAATGATATATTACACAAACAAATCCGACAAGAAACGAGAGAGATATGAATATCTTTTTGAAGATAAAAAGTTTGAATTTTTTTGAAAAAAATAAGAGACGAGGGAGAGAAAAATCTGTATAAGTTTGAAGATAAAAAGTAATATTTTTTTGGGAAAATAAAAAGCTAAATTAAGAACAAAATTGCTATAAGAATATCGAATTAAACACGAATTTTGACGCCGTACATCATGGACTATTATGCTACACGTAAATTATTATGTTAATGTCAAACGTTATTACTCCGTATATAGTAATTTTTTTGACAACTATTATATTTTTTTATAAAATTAACAAAATAGAATTTATTTTTAAAATTTTTGCCATCATTTATCTATTTTATTTTTGCTCAGTCCCTACAGTATCCTACAATGCACACACACAAACAAACAAGCACACTAAACATGAAAATCCGATTGACGATTGAGGAAACGAAACTTCTCCAAACTCCCACCACTCACACCTCATTTTCTATTCCTTTCCAAAAAAATCATTACACACATACACACTACACATAACAAGAAAGAACTGAAATAGACTCAAATTACTATACTCTTCTAAACCGGATCTAATCTAATTGGTCAAGACCAAAAAAATCAAAAAAAGAAAAGAAAATACACACACCCCAACTCATCAAACAAACAATTAAAATTTTAAAAGTATGTTGTTGTTTGTTGTTAATTTCTCCAATGTTATACACTACTCATCATCAATTCTTCACATCAAAAGTAGGTTTTATTATTATTTCCTACTACGAGTATTTGTATTCTACTACTCTCCTCCCCATCGCCCCCCAATTTTTTCCTCCTCTTATCAAATCCCTAATTTCCCAAATCCCTAATTTCCCAAATCTCAATCTCTCACTTATTTCACATAAAGCTATCATTTTTGAGTACCCTTTTCTTTACTCTATCCTCTGACACCTTTATTGTTGCCGGTGGTTGATTCTAGGGTGGTTAAAAAACCCTAATTTTCTCTCTCTAAACTGAAACCCTAGCTCAAAAATTGGGGCTTTGATTGATCGAATTTTGTTCTGGGGAGGTGTGGTTGTGCAATTAAGGTGATTTTGAGAAGAGGGTAGGAATCAATTTTTGGTCTTGATGGTGTTTTAGTATGTGGGTAGGTTTGAGTTGGTGTAATTTGGTGAAATAAAAGGGGAGTTGAGTTTTTTTTTGTATGAAGTGATAATGTTTCATGGTAATAGTAATGGTGGGAAGCAGAGCTGTAGTGTTCTTGCTGTTGTTTGTGAGGGGAAGAAGGTTCAGGAAGGCGAAAGCGAGGATAGGAGGAAGTATCCTTTTCCGGAGCTAGTGTCTTCGAGTCGATTGGAGGTGAGAGATTGGGGAATTTGAGCATTGTGGTGTTTTGTGATTTTTGTAGAGTGTGTAGGAAAGATTGTGATTTTTTTGTTGATTGATTTTTGGCAGGTGAGGACATTGAGTAGTCCGAGCTTGGAGGAGTTTCGGAGGACGCTCGAGTCGTTGAGGCCGAATGTGGTGTACTTGCAAGGGCAGCTGCTGCCGAATGATGAAATTGGTGGTTTAGTTTGGGATGGTGTTGATCTGTCTAATGCCGGAGCTGTGTCCGAGCTTTTCGGGCATGTGTTGCCTACCACGGTAAGTGAATTCGATGTGCCACATGGTTTGTTAATGCATTGTGGAAGGTCTTGATGAAAGTTTGTGACTTGTGGTAAGGTTGTAGCGAGGTGCATTAATGTATGATGTTACAGTAGAGTAGTGTGATTAGTGAATAGTGATAGTGATTACTGATTAGTGATTAGTGATTAGTGATTAGTGGTGTGTTCTTATTTTTTAGTCTCCGGAACTGATTAAGCAAGTATGTTAGCTTGTGGGGAGTGTGTGCTGTAAGATGTAGTACATTTGCTTTTGCCAGAATGAACTTTTATCGCTTTACTTGTTCACGAGCCCAAATGTGCTATCCTTGGTTCTTTATTTTAGGAGAGCAATGGCGGTAAAGATATAGGATAGTGCCACGTAGATTGACCGGCTTATAAGAAATGGCTAGTTGCTGTGCTTGGGTCAAAGTGTGTTTTTCTTACCGTGCCAGGGTAAGAGCCAAGTGCATGATTACTTGTTTGTATATTTATCACAGTTAGCATGGGGCGGACACTTTGAGCGTGTCCTGTTGGCTACTTTGTCAAATTAGTATACATGCTTCCACCAGAAGTAAGGCTGACGCTTTGTGTGGTTTTCTTATTGAATACCCGCAAACTATTAGCAAAGGAGTTCTTAGGTATGATCCTCTGGCTTAATGGAATGAATCAGTTATAAGAAGTCATGGTGCCAAGTTCTGGTTCAGGAGCCTTTGATGTGTTAGAGGTAGTATACAAAGGATTTGATTGCCTTGTTGATCTTTTTTCATATCACAAGATTTGATCATGAATGGTGAAATTGCTCTCATAGATATGCTTTGTTGAGAATTTTTAAAATTTTAAAATGAACAGTCTGCGTCATTTCATGTATGCGTTATATATTACACTACATTGGAAACACTGTGCAGCTTTATCAATCTAGTAAACAGATCACTACGGAGCATGATTTTTGTGACTGTTTCTGTAGGTTTATTTGGAGATTCCAAATGGTGAACAATTGGCAGAGGCTATTTACTCTAAGGTGAGTGAAAAACTGAAGCCCGACTGAGAAAAAAATAAAGATAAAGGAGAAAGGATAATGTGTCCTTCTGTCAGTATTCAAGTGTTCAGAGCTGGAACTCAATGTTAATCTCTGTTTTTGAAAAACCTTATTTTCTTCAGACAGAGGAACTTGTTTGTTGAAGACTTGTTTTTCCTTGTTTTTGCAGGGGGTCCCTTATGTCATATTCTGGCGGAATGCATTTTCTTGTTATGCTGCTTCTCATTTTCGGCATGCATTATTTTCAGTTGTACAGAGGTATTTACCTTCTCGCTTGAAATAGTGATATGGGTACATTGGCTTCTGCAGATCAGTTATAGATTCTGAGTATATGGAATTGTGTGAGGATGGTATTTGATGTGTCTATTTCCTCGCCCTTTCCTTATTGAGAATCGATTTTTGAAACTAGAATGCCACCAGCTGGCAATTGTTAGTAAGGCAACTGCTCTAATTTTTCTTGACATCAAGATTGACCGTATATTTCTTTCCTTTGACGTAGTAGCAAACTTTACCCCACTTGAAATGTGTCAGAGTTCTCATCTTGTTTATTTGCTTTCGCCCCTAACAGTTAACATATTATTAGATGTAGTTATCTGCTTATCATTGTAATTTCTACACGCCTACAAGTGAAAGGACTGATGACATAACACTTCCTGGATCAAGTATATACTATCGTGCAATGAGTTTGAAATATGATGTCAACCTCTTTCCTTGCAGTTCGTCATGCCATACCTGGGATGCCTTCCAACTAGCTCACGCATCTTTCAGATTGTATTGCATCCGGAACAATTCAGTGCTTCCTAGGAACAGCCAAAAGGCCGGTGGTAAGCTGGGCCCGTCTCTTCTTGGTGAGTCTCCTAGTATTGATGTTGTTTTACCCGAGGCTGATGTTGGCGATGAAGAAGATGTCTCTGGGAATAATCTTTCTGCTGTTAAGATCCATGATGATGATGTGAGCTTGAGATTTCTGATCTGCGGAGCAGCATGCTCGTTGGTGAGTATGAAAACACTTGTTTTTATGATTGTGAAAGTGACTCTCTGCTGACAGACATCTCGTGTTCCAGGATGCATATTTGTTGGGGTGTCTGGAGGATGGTCTCAATGCTCTTTTGGGCATAGAAGTAAGTGCATCCATCCTTCCTTATTTGCGTCTCGCAGCTACTTGACCTCTCCTTTCTTCACCACTCCACCATTATAAACTGACTTGTCGATTCTCTCCTTATGTGCTACGTTTGCTCATCTAATAAGACCCGCACTCCCAATGCTATGCATGATGTAAGCTATGATTTAAAATCTTTAGTATTCCAGTAATTGAAGAACTCTCCATACACGCTCTTGACGAGGCAATATAGTTCTTGAAGTTTTTCCTGTTCCTTTGAAATGCTGCATCTAAGTGTTTGAGATCAGTCTGTCTGTTGGGGATGGCAACAAAAGTTACAAGTAATATATTGCCACGCAAGTCTGCAATTACATTTGCGAATGGAGTTTAGTTTCTATTTTGTTCTCCAATCATTAGGAACTAGATGATCTTTTCTTGGTCAATGATAGCTTATTTACCCCTAACACTATGTTTACCGAGGTCTAAATATGTTCCCTTCGTCTCTTTTATCCTTACAGATGCGTGGGAGCAAGCTCCAGAGCCGTTTCAGGTATGCTGTATTTAACGATATACTGATGATTATTTAGACAGAAATTTTTGGTGTACCTTTTGAGTGTTGTCGAAAAATATTATTTTTCAGTCACATTCACAGTTATTTATTATATAATAATAGCTCGCGAACGATATGAGTTTTCAAGACACACAGAAAAACAAGATAGAAGTATTTTAACACTCTACCTCAATTTAGCTCACAAATTCATGAATTATAACCTCGAAAACTTGCAGGGGAAGTTTATCTTGGGACAAATAGGTTAATATGTTGAAGTGCATGCTTTTGTGTATCTCAGTTTGTTTTTTCCAAAGTGCTATTTGGTGTACCCAGCCCTTTTTTTTTTTTTTACGGTTTTGGTAGCTGATGTTTCTGAGTTATATATTTGTTTAAAATGTTTTCGTCTGTCAGCTGGATTTGTATGGCTATAAATTGTTATCCACATGAAGCTGTTGGTTATGTATGAAACATGATGATGCAGTAGGGAAGGCTGATAAAATCCTACTGATATGTGTTAGCCTTTTATCTCACAAGTAGATTTTTTTAGCAATTATGGGTTTCTGAATGATGCTGTAAAAATACTGTGCAGTGCCCCTCCACCACCACTACAGGCAGGGACATTCTCGCGCGGTGTTGTGACCATGCGATGTGATATGTCTACATGTAGTTCCGCCCATATCTCTCTCCTCGTATCAGGCAGTGCACAGACTTGCTTTGACGATCAGGTAACCTTCTTTTAGTTGTATTGTGGTTTGTTCGTTTCTTAGATTGGTTTTTGTTCTGGGGGGATGTCTAATCCATCAATGAATGTTCAGCAACTGGAGAATCATATAAAGAAGGAGGCCATTGAAAGAAGTCAGCTTGTACAAGCAGTGCCATCTTCTGACGAAAACAAACCACCTTCATCTGAGCCTCGTACATCTGCCTCAATTGCGTGTGGAGCGACAGTTTTTGAAGTATGCTTGAAAGCACCTTCATGGGCCTTGCAGGTTCTTGTTGACCCAAACCCTTGGTCATATATGCCTTAGAAACTGGAATTTACATTTGATGCATCAGAAACCTTATGTAATGAGCCGACACACATATTGCCAAGCCGCTAGCTTGATGCTGTATAAATGTGCAAGGCCCATTTACTATTTTGGTTGACTGCTGCTCAGCAATTTACTGACAGCTCACATTCATTCTTTGGTTACATATCGATTGTTTTTTCAGGTTTTGAGGCAGCTAGCTCCAGAGGCTTCTTATCGTAGTTTGGTAGCCCTAGGGATTGCCAGCATCCAAGGATTGGCCGTTGCTTCCTTTCAGAGAGATGATGCTGACCGCCTCCTCTTCTTCTGTATGAGACAGGAGAGATATGGCACTCTACTTAATAATGGTGATCTCACTACTCCACCTACTTGGCTGAAGCCACCTCCTCCGAGCAGGATGGGTTTTGAAGCAGGTCAAGGATCAAGCCCTTTCTCGCACAACATTCAACTCTCTGCAGATCAAGTTGCGGCAGCAACAGCTGACCAAGAAAATAATAGCGCCAGATTTTTTAACGGAGGTTACAATCCTGCAGTTCCCATCCGGCAAAAGTTAAAAACAGCAGCTATGAGGCCCATACCTAATACCAATGCTCGAAAAATAATACCGTTTTCAGGGATAGTACAAGTAGATAATTTTGATAGTGGCCAGGTCAAGCCTATCTTGCCAGCTGTTCCACCTACCAAGCATAGCGTATCTGCATCAAATCCTGCACCTTACAGAAGACCTTCAAACACATATCAGGCCAAGCAGATAATATCCTTGAATCCAATACCTCTCAAGAAACATGGTTGTGGTAGATCTCCTATACAGTTGTGCGCTGAGGTAATTCTTGAGTTCCCTCAGCTTCTTAAAATAATGGAACCTGACTAATTTATAGGCCGTCATAAAATCTGTTAAATCTTTGGTACAATGTATTGCTGATCTCACATGCTGGTGATGATCCTATGGTTTTCGTGGTTTAAATAGTGATACTTGTTTGTTCTAAGATTTAAAAGTTTCCTGGTACAGAAGGTCTGTATTGTATCTACACACTGTAGAAGGTGAGATGTATTTTCATGAATCTATCGTTCTGTGATAGTTGTAGACTCAGCTATCTTTTCTGCCTTTCTGCATATGTGGGTCTTCCTGACTTAGTAGGTAGATCATATGGATTGTTTGACGGTACCATTATTGTTGTACCTTTTCTCTTTTATGTTATCTTTTGCTTGTGAGACCAGGTACAAATTCATCCAAATACAAGTGTTTCTGAGTTACATTTGCATGTTATATGTTTGGCCTTGTCTCACTGATTTTGACCTGGAATTATTGACTTCGGCTAATACTCTTTTCTATTATAGGATGATTTCTTGAAGGATGTAATGCAATTTCTTATTCTTCGTGGGCACAATCGGCTCATTCCGCAAGGTGGGCTAGCTGAGTTCCCAGATGCCATTCTCAATTCTAAGCGGCTGGACTTGTACAACTTGTACAGAGAGGTATTCTAGTGGCCCCTATATCCTGTTGCAAATTGTCTTTATGTTGCGGCATAAACTTTAAAGAGGGCTTTTTATTTGTCTTTGATTCAACCATTTTGGTCAAATAGAAGCTGAATCTATTGTTTTTATAGGTTGTTTCAAGAGGAGGTTTTCATGTTGGCAATGGCATCAACTGGAAAGGACAAGTTTTCTCAAAGATGCGCAACTACACAGCGACTAATAAAATGACTGTATGGCTCTTACTTCGCTAGCCTTCCTCTTTGCTAATATTCCTGCAAACTTGACCCCTAACCTGTGTACTAAAAGTTCCCAATAAAAAGGGGTTAATAATGGAAAATTTGTTACAACTGGCTGCATGGATCGTTGGCCCTTAAAGCAGGGAATGAAAGTCCTTGGTTGTTCCTTTGACCTGGGTTGAGGTCTATCTTGTTTTAAAGCTTACACTTGGTCCATGACATTCTACTTTCTATTAGGGCTGTTCAAAATGTGGTATGGAGTATGGATCGGATCAATCCGGTCCTGTTTTTGGTCCTGAAAAAAAAGAGTTCCAGTCACCTTAAGTTTTAGGCTATAGGAAAAGAAGTTACAGCACAAGAGGTTGCTACACAGTGGAATTCTTGTTGAACTGGAAATTGGACCGGACTAGTAGAATTCTGGTCTTGGGTCCTGTAAAATTTCATAATTCGCTCTCCTGGAGCGGTGGACAGCCCTAGTTTCTGTTGCCCTCCTTGGCTTTGAGGAAGAGAGCTTCCTTCATTTGCTGGCTTCGTCTTTTCTTGATATGTGTAGCTTAAAAGTGTATAACTTGTCCAATCACATCCTAGGAGATGGTTGTAAAAAGGTTGCATAAATTACGATTTTTGGCCAGAACATGGACCAATGTTTACTTTACAGAAGTACATTATAGAATTGTGAAGGCTTTAGAATCCTTTCTTTTTCCATCCTATTTTCCTAATCCTTTTGTATTTTGTTTTTCTACTAGCAACAAATCGTGTTTGCTTGTGGACCTTCCTCTGATGCAATGTATGTTGTATGTTAATGCCACATCCTTGCAATGCTTTTGAAAGCTGCAATGAGCCTTCCCCCCTCGCATATTGTGATAATTCAGCAGATGAATTTATAAGTTGCTGTGCTGCTGCAATTAAGCTGATTATTTTGATACCTTATGTGCCTGCAAAATCAAATAATCATGACAATTGTGAGAGAGAGGTAGCGATACCTTTCTTATCCACACGCTGGTAAGAGGTACGACCCTTTTTTTGACCTCTAAAGAGTCTGAATCAAAGGATTCAGATTTACCTGTAATTGTACTCCCTTGCCAAAGGCTGGCTGATTGCCGGGATAGTCCACTGAGGAAGGGTGGTGAATATTTTAAATCAGTGAGGGACCGCTGGGTCCATGTGTGGGTTTGATAGAGACCAAGGATTTCAGGAGAACCTTGTCATCAATTAGCTAGTCTCAATCAAGTTATAATTTGCAGTTTTGAGGGGTTTATACGTAGGCCCTATATTTTTGATAGGTCCTCGTGGGTCCACTGAGGAAGGGTGGTGAATATGAAATCTGTGGGGAACCATTCAGTCCATGTGGGGTGTGGTAGAGAGCAGAGACTAGAGATCTCACAGGAATCCTGTCATTAGTTAGCTAGCCCAAACGAAAGGTTATAATATGCAGTTTTCAGGGGTGTATACAAAGGCCTTGATTCCCAACACCCAAACTTTTTAGCTCCTGATGACATCCTGTTCAAAAGCTGTAAGCCATGGCCGAAAGGGGTCTTTAAGAGATGGTGGCTAGTTGTTAAATCATATTTGTTTTGGTCAGGGGGTGGGGTGTATGACTTGTCCTGTATCATAATTCCCGGGATATTAAGCATAGGGCTATGTTTCTTGCTTAAAATAGTCTTGAGACTTTGAGAGTGAAGTTGGTAATATAGTTGTGAGAATACTTTCAGTTAAGGGGATCTTGGCATCATCCTTGCAGGTTGTGAGTCAACGAAATCGTGAGTGCTGTGGGAAGAGAGTTGCACATCACTTTACCTGCTTGCATCATTCACATTAGCCTTGTTGGGAGAAGATATGTCCCGACTCTCAGTAGCAACCATTGAAAAAAAAAAAAAAACCAGACAATAAAATCTCATCTATATTGCCCATAAGGGAAAATTGTTGGTTAATATGAGATCCCGGCTTTGGGTTCTATGGCTTGCCTGGGGTTGTATCTCTTGATAGCCTTTGTGAGAAACCAACTAGCCATAGCAAAGACTGTAGCTATGGCCTTGTCTCACTCTCTAAGAAAGTTGATAAAACTGAAGACTGGGTGCAGAAGAGGCCTTTAATAGACTTGTAAGAGCATGGAATTCTTTGCCAGCTCATGCAATGATGCCATGTTCGCATGTAGGCTTTGTTTTGAAATTGCACGTAGTGTTTCCCTTGCATGAAATGTTGTCTTTGAGGAAGCTTGGTGATTGTCAAATCACTGGGAAGAACTAGGTTAACCTCATTGTTCTGATTAGTCTGAATGAGGCTTGGGTACCAATATGTAGTCTGCATAATTTGTTTCAGACCTAACATATACTGATTCTCTTCCATTACAATGGGGATTTGCTCCCATCTAGCCAGTCCTTATAGGTGTTCACTTCCCTTCTCTGTTTGAATCTTCTTAGAATGGTTATTTTTACTGTGCCATGTCAATCCTGTCTATAATATTGCGTTTATAATGCTTTCGCCAGACTAAATTGGTGGCCATCATATTGTTTGAAATGGTTGCTCTCTGTGCACATTGTGGTGCAGTGAATGAGTTGATATATAATGCTTTGCATTCTGTCGGTTTTGACAATTTTCCTTGTTGCAATTACTTAAGGCAGTTTCTGTGGCCTCAACAAATTTGATATTTTAATAATCCATTATTGGACTTGACAGATACTGATGGTTTCTTCTGCTATTGGCAGGGTGTTGGAAATACTCTGAAACGACATTATGAAACTTACCTACTAGAATACGAACTAGCTCATGATGATGTTGATGGAGAGTGTTGCTTGCTTTGCCACAGGTCTGTGTTTTATAAATGTGACTTGTTTCTAAATATGAACTTCTCTTTCTGACATGTGTTTACCCGATGATTTGCCAAAATTTAACAGTAGCGCAGCTGGTGATTGGGTGAATTGTGGGATATGTGGAGAGTGGGCCCACTTTGGTTGTGACAGACGGCAAGGTCTTGGTGCTTTTAAGGTAAAGTTGAGTGGTTCTGTAAAATTGGTTTATAGATGAGTTGTTTCAAGAGATCTCTTAATTTTATTTTACCAAAATTTGTTGATGTGCTTTGCTTCTGTAGGATTACGCAAAAACAGATGGATTAGAGTACATATGTCCAAATTGCAGTCACACAAATTTCCGGAAGAAGTTGCAGAAGCCCTCAAATGGGTTTTCAGAGGGTCTAACATATTCAAGACCAGTGTGATATACCTCTTCTTTTGCCATTTTTTATCTTCTTCAATTTCCAGAGGGTAGATATTTTGCTCCCATGGTTGAGGGATCATTTCCATTATTCTGAGGTGGAGTGTTTGATTGAGGGGCCGCTTCTGTTAACATCTGAAAGGCAGTAATGGTAACGAGAATAGGAGGCAGGCGATCCAAGATAGCGGATGGGGAAAAGCAGAAAGCGAACATTGAAACACGTTAAGCGACATGGCGACACTAAAACATTTGGTTCTTTCTTTTTTGGAGTCAGTTTCTCCCGCAAGGCGAAAATGCTACAAAAATGCAGCAGAGTGTATTACAGGTATAGCTAATGAATTCCAGGAAGGTGGTGGGTTTAGTGTAAAATAATTAGTACATCATTTGTATTTAGGTAGATGTAGCATTATCATAGCGAAAGGATCATTCAATTCTTGAAATGAATTGATATTGTTGTCCTTATGCCTAACAAGAGTGTAAAGTGCATTGCTCTGAATTTTACCATTTTTGTCCCAAGGTTGATATCCTTTATTCCCATCTATTTTAACTTCTAATAGCGGTAACACCTGGGACAGCAGGCACAGTTCCCTCAATCTAGGATCTTATGCATTTTCTGACCGAGTCTAGGCCTGTTGGGCTGGTGTTTTTTTTTTTTTTTTTTTTTTTTTTTTGCCGTGATTGGCTGGAGCAGAAGGCGAGTTATAGGGCTAGGCACCTTTGAAACTAGGAACCCCGGGCTCATACATAGGAGGCTCCACCATCGGTGCAAGAGCAAGGAAGAAGAGGTATTGTTAAAACTTAAAACCTGAAGGTCAGAAAGGCGGATTGCTCGGTTATAGATATCCCACTTTTCAACTGATTATACCGAACATGCCTGATAAGGCCTTTTGCTCCCTTGGACAACTTCTCATTCGCTAGCATCTCCATGTTAGCGAGGTGATCCACTAGCTATTTGCTCTCTATTTTTTGTTCTAGTTTAGCTATGGTCCTCTGCTTCAATGCGAATATTGAGCCTGAAATTCGTTGAGTGTACAGAATTGTGAGTCGCGGATATTGCGGGGCGCTGGGACTATTGTGGTTCCTCCTTGAGTTACTAAATTTTCAATCTTAGTTATAAAAATAAACGAACTCGCCCATCACCAAGTGGCGTGGAGCATTATGAATTGGGCTAGTTTTCTAGCTTGGGGCAATTGGTTTGTGAGGAATAAAGAGCGAGTTAGGAAGTACGTTGAGGACATGAGAAAAGTTCAAGAGTCTCATCCGGCTCCTGTGCATCGGAGTCATTTCTTGGTGGTGTATCAGGGGTTCCTCCTAGTGTTGCAAATATTCATCTTGTTGCTGTTTAGGGAGAGTGTACTCTGTTTTCGCCATTTGTTGCCGAAACTGAAGCTGCTTGGTTCAGTTCGGTTGACACAGAAGTTTAATCTTTGTAGGGTAATTGTGGACTATGATTTTCTTTCTCATATTAGATCGTTTATCTATCCTTGTGTATTTCTTTGTGATGCTGATTGCCTGATTGAGTCGTTAGAGGATATTGTTGAACCTAGCAAGTCTTTTGAGTCAATTGTCTGGTCGAATTGCATGTGCGTAGAGGGCAATGAAGTTGCTCATCATCTAGCTAAATTGTGTCGTATCGGATTTGAGTGTGTCGGGTAATTTTAATTATAATCTACTCTCGGGGAGATTGGTGCATTTTGAACCTCAAAAAAATATTTCATACACCCAAAGTTTTCAATGACACCCTCTATTTTTAAGTTTATATTACACTAAACTTTAAATAATCAAGTTTTAAGTTAAAATTGCTACTTTATTTTTTCTGTTTTTCAACAGTTTTGATAAGAAATGACATCTCTAATTCAATTTTTAACCATGTATATTTTTAAGTTAAAATTGTCCCTTCTTCGATAATCTGTGTTTCACATAATATATTTCCCAGTACCATATTTAAGAATACATTCAATATTTCTTTTTTAGCGATGTTCAATATGTAGTAGTTCTTATTTTCCCTACCAGATGTGATTTACTTAGTGACGTCTCCCTTATTTCCTTTTTCTTTTCCATTTTTCAGTTTCAACGCCTAGTCCCATTAGTTTGTTAGTACTTGCAGTATACGCACCAAGATATTCTCCCAAGTTTCATCACCTAAAAGATATTCTCCATACAGCTAAAAGATATTCTCCATGATAAATGTGAAGGGAAATGGACGATGAGCCAAACTCTTCCGAGAACTCATCTGATCTGTATGTAGTCTAATAATCATCTGTGTTCACATTCCACACTAGTAGAAAGGGTTTAATATACTACTACTACTGCTGCACTGCTAATACTATATATATCCCACCCTTACTGCATTGACTGCATTACCAAGCACATCAATGCTAAGGCACAAGAAAACACCTCAACTATAGAGTGCCCTAATGTTGACTGCACGCATTTGATCGATTTCGAGAGCTGTATTGGCATCATCCCCAATGGTATATTGAATAGGTGAGTATCATCATAAGAGCTTAAAGATGTTATAGATACGTGTTACTCAGTATCTTTTTAATTTCTCAAATTTTAATTACCGAGATATATGCTAGGTGTTTGTTTTTGGTGTAGTATGTGGATATATATGCATCTGTTCTCTGCTTAATTACTCAAGTCTAAAAATGGAAATCCTACATAGTAATCCTGTATTTCTGACCTTTATACGTTGTGACCAAAACATTATTTAAAACTCACATAGTAGCCTCCTAGTTAATGACGTCTGTACGCCATGAACATTCGCTAATGACTCCATTAACTTTCTCTGAGACTTGATACGAGAAAACATTTTGACTCCCTGCTACACTCTTGTTGCTACCCCAAATGGGCAAGGATGAAATTCAAGGAGAATACGAGGGACGGTGTCTTATTGGTTAAAACTTATATATTGTTCCCAGGAAGAGAATGTATGGGTCGTGTGAGAGGAAGGGTGTGGCCATGTGGGAATAGACGCTCCCCACCTGCTGTATCCCCTTGATCATTTTAGGCATTTTTTAGACTTCAATCAATATTGTAGTCTAGCTAACACATTATTAAGATCAAGACTAGCTGCCTTTCACGATAGCTTGTCTATCACTCTTAAAATTGATGGCTATAAACCAAAGATTGGAACCATATAGTGTTAGGATAAAAAAACCAACACATATATTCATCATTAGGATTTACTAGGAAGGAAAGAGTTGCATATCTCTGGAAAAATAGAAGCGGCGGATATATGAATTTCGAGCAGAGTGAGGAAATTTTTGACAGCCTCAAATCAAAAGGGTATGGATATTTTGGGGTAAATGTGTGAAGGTGCCAAAGCTTGGGGGAAGGGATTCATTTGATAGTCGTGTTAGTTGTGGGTGTACAAATTTACGAATTTGTTTAGGAATGTTCAGGTGTGCAAACACTTTTACTCCGTAACTAATACAAGGCCACCTGTGAAGTTTAGAGTGTATTAATTTCCATGTCGAAAGCGCAAAAGGCTACCATGTGGAATTTCCCAAGTCCAAATGTACAAAGATAAATCAAACAATTATGAAGGAATGCGAGCTTCTATATCAATGTTGAGTTGCTCTGGAAAGTACATTTAGTAAATGAACTAGCAACAACTCTGCGCTTATCACATATAAAAACTAATATTGCATAATCTTCGGCAGGTGGGAGGACGTTTTGTCGAAATCCATGATTTTATCAACTGTGAGTTTGTATTGCCCTTTCAAGGATTGTTCGGCGGGCTTGCTTGGAAAGGAGGGCGAAAATCATTGCCCGAATAGCAAGGCAGCAAAGAAGTCAGAGGCAGAATGTCCTCATTGCAGGAGAAAATTTTGTGCAAAATCTAACGTTGCATGGCATGGTGGAATGGAATGTGATTAATTTCAAAAATTAGGGGACGACGAGAAGCAAAATGAAGACGTTATGCTACGGCTACTCGCTAAGAGCAGATACTGGGGAAGGTGCCCCAATTGTAAGTTCTACGTAGAGAAGACCCAGGGCTGTCAACATATATTTTGCAGGTACTTGAGATATCAATCACTTTCAAAAGTTTATTTGATAATATGCTCCCATATTGAACACAATAGTTAAGCACTTACGCAGTTACGCTATATTATAACGCAAGCTTTTGTCTAAGACACCAGTCAAGTTATTATTAATCTAATTTTTCGTTCACCCAAAAATCAGTGAAAACTATAGCGTAGCATGGTAATTCGGTAAGCCAAGTGTAAACTTAGTTCCTCTTTCTTGGCAATAGTTACTGGTTTTCTAGTTTTCTTGCAAACTTTCAGGCTTTGTCTTTACGTCTTTTTTTTTTTTTTTTTTTTTTGAAAAGGAGGCAATACATGTAAAGAAATTAAAAAGTAAAACAACGAAGACGATTACGCTTACCCTCCTTCCCTAGCGAGAAGGTGGACTTCATTAACATCCTCTTTAGCGACCTTGAAGATGCAAGACTCAAAATTATTCCCAATTTTTACAATTTCCTCCAGCAGCCACTTAGAATCAATTGGAAGCTTAGTGGAGTTACTCGTTAGGCGCACTAGTTCTAGGCAATCTGAGAAAATCACGACTCCCATTTTGCCTAGACCAGCAGCCCATTGTCTTTACATCCATAGCACTTATTTTGGTACATCGCTAGGAGTAAATTACTTTGAACTTGATAAGTTTTTTTGTCTTTTTAATCTTCCTACGTACTACCATTATTGTATTTTTGGTTGGGTGGCATGAACTTCAGGTGCAGGTACAATTTTTGCTATGGTTGCGGATCAAATTGGAATCTGTGTGGTGGTCGGTGTACGGTTAGGGCCAGCGGGCAAGGAGGTCCGGTGGCCTAGATCCACGGTTGAGGGGGGGTACCGCCCAAACGGTGGCCTAGCGAGCTTATTATGGCGGCAAAACTTTTTTTTGCTCCATCGATCAAGTCTACATGTCATCAATGCTCGACAATTCTTTCTTGGTTGAAGATCCACATTCACAAAATTTTAGACTGTAAAAAGTTTACTTGTTTTTATAACTTTATTTTGCCTACCCCCCCCCCCCCCAAAAAAAAGAGTAAATTTTTTTTAACAATTTTAAGATTGTGATTGACATTGTAGCTTGAAAAATGAGATTTGTCTAACTTTATCTTAAGAGTACATATTCCGTCCAACTAATTTCTTATGAGACCGTCTAGTTTTATTTTAAAATTAGACGGGCTTAAAGTGGTCTTTGTGTGGCTTAAAGTTGTCATTTTATCATTGTGTTAACAAAAAATGACCACTTTAAGTCAATAATGACCAATTTAAGCCTTAAAATAACAACGTCTAATATTAACCTAAAATTTGGACGGTCTTTATAGATAATTGATGTATTCCATATAAGATTTTCTAATAGATTGAATATCTCTATCACTTTGTGAACTTTTATATTAACTATCGTCCTTTGTTTTAGTTTTAAGTTGGGACAATGTTTATTACAATATTTCTTTTTAAACGGTAAGCGTTCCGTTAAATACCTCAAACATAAGGCAATTTTCATTCAACCTAAGTAAATAGCATTCGACCAAATAGGCAAAAAGTCATGTACCACAATCTAAAACATCCTGCTACACCACATGATTAACAGCATTTATCAAGCCAATCTTGATCAGAAGCACGAAACTTAAGCGTACAAACAAAAGCTACTCTAATCTTACATTCATGTATCATCTTCTTCACCTAATGCCTACAACATACAGACATTGGGTTAAAAAGAAATAAAAAAAGCAAATTATTACGTTACCCCTTGTTTTAACCCCATAAATATATATTGCTCCATATATAAGAGTTCGTTGCTGGCTAACTTATCTATCACTTGAGATTAAGCGCTTGCTTAATTCTATCGGCTTTCGCGTTGCGTCACATAACCAGTAACCTCTATTGCGTCCCTCACTCTCAAAAATAAACTGGGGACATGTAATTCTTACACTTCCTCGCCAAGAATTTTGTTAAGGAACATATGCATTTGCTTACAACACACTTCTATATGTCCCACGGGGTAACAAGATTTGGACTAATTACGTCATTGGCGCATAAGTCGTCCAAGAAGCACATTGGTTCTGTATGGATATAATGAATATCACTCCTTTGATATTAAGTTAGCTTTCGTTTTTGAGTGACGAGAGGTTTGGCTTTGCTAAACACTCTTGATATATATCTGAATTGTTGTTATCATGGAACTGGTCGATTAATTAGTTACAGTACCTGTCAATGTTTGCTTATTCTCCCTTCTCGGAGCTAGTCACGGCCAACGGTACAATATACAATCAATCTATGCTAGATTTTGAGGTGGTTGACTCGGCTCAAGTAGATATGAGCCTAGTAAACCCAAGACAAAACAAACTTTAGATGGCAAAGCTTTGAGTTAATAGAAGTTGGAATTAGAAGTTTTACAGATTGTTTAATTGAAAATGATATATAGTTCACTCTTCATAACATAAAGCCTTTAGTGAGTAGAGTCCTACTTATATCATTTAAGGTACATATTAAGAAAATTGCAACCTCGTTATGCCTAATAATCAACCATGTATCAACCTTGGCAAAATCAAGTTTGTTAATGTTAATCTCATAAAGAACTGTCAGCCAAAACAAATCAAACATTCCTCATGGAAAGTATGGTAAAAGACTACAGGAAAGTCCTTTGATTGCCTGTGCGTGCCCTGAGGAAATTAGGCCACAAGCTTACAAGTTATGTTTTCCAGCAAAACAAAGCTCTTCTGTTTTTGCAAGTTCTAATGCCAATAGCTTTCTATGCAATAGCGCAAACAATATTTTGATGAAGCGAGTCAATTAACCGAAACTTTAATTCAGAAAAATGTCCACATGTTGGTGTCAATAACATGGCTAAACTTTTATGCCAAAGACAGTGCTATGCATTGTAATTTGCAACATGTTTACAATATTTGAAAATACTAATCCGTAACTACTACTCATAGTAGTGATTGTAACGGTTAAAGAAATGAAAAGCAGCCTTTTTGTCACTTTGAATTTTCTACAAGAATGGAGAATTCACCATTAGTTTGAATATTGTTGTAGAGATGGAAAATACAAACTTCAACGTCCCTAGCAGTTGTGAGTGCTACTCCATACACTTCCACACTGATAGCAGAATTCATAGTGGCACCTGTATGATAGAGACATAATTGTCTTAGTGAACAAATCGAAAGCATTTCGTGCAAAAACATACTACGAAGTACGAGTACTTAAAAAGATTCCAATCGGAATATATATAAACATGATCATGATTGAATAACACACGCTCATGACAACAGAGAAAAGTAAATGAAAAGGGAAAGAAACATGACCTGCACTTCATATGAAGACAACCCTCAGTCTTCTCAACATAAAATCCACAACTGGAACACCTCCCCCATTTCTTATCTTTCGCAAGCTTCATCACCATTATATCCTCCACTTCCCTCTCATCCTCCCTCAATCTCTGAAACTCCTCACAGGTGATCTCATTGTGCCACCTGACGCGACACTGAGCACAAAACATCCGGCGACAACTAGGGCACTCCGCCATAGTCACCGAACTCCCCCCATCATCCACCATTAGAGCAGAACAGTCCTGATAAGGGCAGTAAAATTTTTGGCTGCCAGGAATCAAAGACTCACATATTGCATTTTCCCACCTGCTAAACAACTCCTTAGGCAAAATTGTGCTACAGTTATTTGGCTCTATTAGTTGCTTGCAGCTTGGGTCAGGGCAATCTACCGAGACAGTGCTTTCTTTGATCTTCGACGTAACATACTTGATGATGCAACCAACGCAATATGGATGGCTACATCCACACAATCCAGTGAAAATTTCGGCAGTTGCTTTGGATTCCATGCAAATGCCGCAAACAATAAGTTTGGTTTGAGAGGATTCACCAACCTCTCTATCTTTTATGTTGCATTCCTCTAAAGTTGTGTATGTTGGAAAATCGGGTTCATTTGATTCGTGAAATGATGGAAGTGAAGAGGACGAGAAGAGAGCTTCTTGGAGAGTTAATTCTTCGGCGTACTTCTCATCTGAAATTGGGATGGCTTCGTCGTTGATTAATGCTAAAAGGTAAGTTTCATCAACATATAGATCAATGTTTGCAGAAGCCATTGTATGTTACTTTTCTGTCTCAGGGCATTGTGGAGACGTTCAAGTGAACTTATTTATGGTAGGCGTTATAGTTGTAGATGAAATGCAAGAGGTCAACTTCGAAATGCGAATATAAGAATTTATTGACACTGGTTACAAGGAGTCTATAAGCATTAATCGATGTTTTTTGTTAAGGTTTCTAGATTTCACTGATGTTGAGAAAACAGTCAATTCATTTTAAAAATATTTTAAAGCTTTTAGATATTACCATAATATCTCTTTAACACGATGTTTTCCTGTCTCAGAGATTTTGGGAAAATAAAAATAGGTCGATCAAGCTGAACTATGTTACTCCGTAATGTATATAGACTACGGAGTATATACTAGTTTGGAATAACGAAATGAAAATGTAAAGTGAGTCGGGTTTTCCTCTATGATTAGCTTTATTGACAAGGATTTGAAATTCGTTTGTATCGTGGCTCGCATATGGTTAGCACTATTAATTACTTCGGACATTATTCTCAAAAAAATTTCGTTCTTAGGTTGATAACTAAATAATAGTTCTTTCTTAGGTGGACTCAAGACCTAGTCGGGTATCACGGGTTTCGTTGTTTCCGGGCCCTCTTTATGGCACGTTTTCTTAAGGGGTTTGTAAAACACTACCTAGTTATTATTCTACTAAGTTTTAGTATTCATAGTTTTAGCCCTAGCTTAGATGAAACTCTTTAAACTCTTCACTTGTGAATCATTACTAAATTCTTTCAATCCATTGTTGAGTTATTTCATTATTCTCTTGTTTTCCTTAGATTGTTTTCTTTATTATATGCAAACTAGTTTCTAACCCATGCAAAGCATGAGTTGGTTATAATTAATTGAAAATAAATTAATTATGTTGATATATTCACATTAATGTCACATTATAAATT
>CAAKMY010017566.1:0-41465 GCA_901111285.1 Corrigiola litoralis | reverse complement strand
TAAAATAATTGGACTCGATGTAGAGCTCCAAAATAGTCCTTATAGTATTAAAATACCTACACTAAAAGACTCCTAACATAAATTAAAACTCCTAAAATACATTAAAAGACTCCTGAAATAATTGGACTCGATGTAAAGCTCTAAAATTCTTCTGCTTTATATATTAACTATTAGATATCGGCTTTCTACTGGTTTAAAAAAAAAAAGAAAAGAAAAGAAAAAAAAAAGGAGGAGATCTAGCATGAAACATGCCTTGACCAACAAATTAAAGGACAAGGAATTGAAGACTATAAGAGGAAGTGATCGAAAAAGGCATCAGCATACAGACCTACATTCCTTAAAGTACTTCAAATGCAGTTCAAGGGACCACGCACGGGCACTTGCTAAGTAAAGCTAGCTTTCTCTGACGTTAACTTACCCTCCTGGCCATTACAGACGAATGCTTTATCATCACTTGCCCTCTTTATTCGATCTCTTATTATATATCTGGATGTATATCATATGTGTTGTGTATTTAGGAGTATAAAAATTCTATGGTGAAAAGGGACTCTAGGTCAAACCTATCAGGCTTGAACTAGAAATTATTAATAATAAATAGAATGTAACTTAACAAGATTGTAATCAAGTCAACATAGATTTAAAGGCCTAATTCTAGTATAATCTACGTTTAATGGCTTAGGCTATCCTTCTACATAATCTGAAAATTAGTGATCGGATCAGATACTTACTGGTTAGAATCTGAGAGGACTCATGGTGCATTAATATCAAGCAAGACTCATTGTTTATGCTTCCACAAAGTGTTAAAAAAAAGACCATCTAGCTTTCTGTAAGTTCAATCAACCTGAGTTTCTTACAAACTTAAGTCAAACTAGAGATATACTATATCATTTTGTTGGGGTAGTATGTCTTCATCTTTTTTAACTCGAAAAAGGATGATATCTCTCAATACTTTCTGATAAGTTTTAACCTCAAGACATCTATTTTTCACAATTTTCTAGTCCAACAAACTCTCGATTTGGCAAATTGAGCTATTTAATTAATTTGCTTACAGAATTCAATGAAAACATGTACTGTATGATATAAAACTTGTCTTAATCATTTAACCATGCGTACAATCTTAAGCCGCTTTAGTTTTATACTAATTGATTGTCGATCGTATTCGTGAAAGGAGATCTCTAATACTTACTGTATCAAGTTAGCTTAAATAGTCCGTCGAAGTATCTAAGTCAATAAAAAGGAAAAAGTACTTAAAATGTCTTGTCCGATTAAGTGGATGTTCAGTTACTTGTTTTATCAATCTCCCTCTATCATTCTCTCCTTTTATCATCTTCATTCCTTGATTGAGTACATTGATAGAACCTTGCTCTTTTCGGTCACAATCAGTACATAAGATAAGATTCATTTTATACATGGAATGGACTCCTTTCTTTATTGACTATGGAGAGTGTTGAGTGTGATCGGTGAAAAAGACTCTAGTAGGCAAACGTGGGGGCTTTTTCCTTTTTTTTTTTCCCTTTTTTATTGTTATCTATAGTTCAAAATTCTCTTTACCAAAAAAAAAAAAGTTCATAATTCTCTTTCCAAAAAAGAAAGCAAAAATGTTCTTCTTCTTTTGTAATTGTAGACTTGTAGTAAGTAACATATTGGTAAAACTTTTTGGATATTTGTCCAGAAGAAAGCACTCTGAAGACCGGAGTAGACCCAAAACACCTGGGAAAAAAAAAAGACTAACAAAAAAGAAAATTGTTAAAGAAGTATCAACTTCCAAATAAAATGATAACCTTCTAAAAGAGCAGATGTAAATATTCTCCTCGAACCTACCAATTTGGATTTAATTTCGTAATCTTTACCTCGAGTCTAAGCTTTATTTATTTTTCCTTGTCATAAATTGATGTCTGATTTTCTTTCTATAGAAAAAGAAAAATTAATGAACGGGGAGCCACTTCCTCCGTCCTATCAGTTTTGCCCTATTTTCGTAATGTTTACCATTTTGTGGTGTCCCAACTATTTTATTTTATGTAATAATTTAGGCCCATAATCCACTTATATTGGACTCGGTAACGTACTTCACAGAAATACTTAATTAATGTATTCGAGACTTGGTTCATATAGGAATTTAGAAATTCTCATTTCACTGGAATTTAATTCCCTTATGAAAATCATGGGATTTGGCCATAACATATTTGGTTAACATGTAGGAATTTACAATTTTCATGATTTTTAGAGGTATATTTATAATTTTGTTATATTAAGTATGTGGGAATTGTGAATGACCATGGAGAAGAGTGGGTTGTCCAATTCCCACATCTTGTGGGAATTTGCAATTCCTTCATTCTAATGTCAACCAAACAACCTTCCAAATTCGCAAATCATGGGATTTTTCAATTCCAGCATAACTTTCTGTCAACCAAATAACCACCTACGCAATACAATTTTTCTTAAAGATTCAAACCAAAATAAAATGGGAAAATTAAAGGGATGGGGGCGTAGCAAACTAGAGAAGATTCGAGATTTCGAGGGACCCAATATATGCCATATCTAGTGGAGATTTTTGTTATGCGTTTGGCAAGAAAACCTGTTCAAAGAGTGACAGTTTACACCTTTCATTTAACAGCAAAGTGAAATAGTGAATCACTGTGATCAAACAAGCAAACTGCCCCTTACCTCTCCCACGAATTTTGGCTTTCTTGTTAAATCAAACTTATTTTTCCTTTCACTGGCCACCACCTAGTACACATCTAGTGCAGTAGGCTGAAAAAGAAAGAGGAGACATCAAATCCCACCAATTTTTAGTCTATTTGTGCCATAACCAGTTTAATGGTTGGTCAGCATTTACCATCACCACCATGTTTTTTTTTATAACTGGCTTCCTACTATGCTTGTGGAATACAAATACTTCTTTTCATCAGATTGGACTTTAAAAAAGTATTCTATCCATCAGAGAAAGAATTTTGAAAGCTTTTTGATGCCAGATTATTCGCAAGGGGGTCGAGCAGATTCGGATCTGTTTTCGTGCATATAGAACCAACTTAGACCCTCGTATACACGAGATTTTTATGACATGAGGGCGGCTCATAATATAGCCAAACGAACAATCTGCTCAACACCGAGATTTAGCAAGCCAATCCGCATAAAAATTTGCCTCGTCCAATCGAATTGACCAAGAAAAATCATCAACCAAAGCTTTGCAAGTCTTAAAATCAAGAAAGCATGAGATAAATCCCTGGGATTCACCCTGCTGTTGAGTTCGGCACAATCTCTCGAAAACTCCGAACAGATGCTCAGGAACTTTAACTACTCCGTAGAACACTAACTACCAATATAAAAATCTAAATTATCCAACTCAATCATCACTACTTGTTAAGAATTACACTCCACCACATCTACCAAGCAAATTTAGCAAAGGGGCAGTTCTCCTGTACATGTATGTGCAGGAACTGATGCATAAGCTATATCATTACTCTTAACAAATACTCCAGATTGTAAGTGCAGGAGTAAAGAGGAACTAGTCGAGAAACGAAATTGAAAACTTTCCAGAATTGTTGTAAATGAAAGAATCCACACACTCGTAATATATAAACAGAAAGTGTGGATTCTGATGCCTACCAGTTTCGCTCAGCAGTCAGCACCATCTTAAAATGAAAGGTTCTAATGAACATGATTTATTAAATCATCACTATCCTAGTGCAACAACATGAAGAACTCAACCCAAAACATCCTATCAGAACAATACCGCAACAGCCTAGTATGTATCCTGCTCAAGGCGGGGTATGGGGAAGCCCAATATGTATTATTCCTTTATAACAATGCTCAACACTTCCTTAGGGGATAGTATACAATTATCCAATAGATGTATTCAGTAATAATTTCAGGCTGATCTCTGTTCGAACTCTCAATAGTTGCAGCATTTTAACCTTTCCTTGATTATGCAGGCCTAAAATACAATTTGAAAGATTCTGCTGCTCTACAACTGCCTTGACGCCCAGTGTTACAGATCCCCATTTTTTATTGAAAGCCTTAAATTCCAGTAACACCGGAGCCCCTGGATCATTCACATAGAGGCTTCAGCATCAGCATGCCACTGATATTCAACTAAGAATACCAGACCAATTTCGCCCAAAGCGCCCTGAAAGGGATGTTGTATGAGGAGCACAGAGACATCACCCTCGTATCAACAAACCTAGTGAGGGTACTCCAAGATGCAACAACCATCTGGTTTTAGCCAGTTAAATGGACGTTCCTTGCTCACTTCTGTTACAATCTGTATAAAACCCACAACTACCTGATGTACACAGCTGACGCTAATAAGATAACACCATTATGCTACCGTCGAAGGGTTTAACTGTGCACGCCCCGTAACCACCGAGGTGAACTTGTCTTGCCCATGTTTGAATAATAATCCCCTACGTTTGCTACAAAAAGGGGATCTCTATCCTCAGGACAGTATTTCTCTGGAGAGCTCTTAGCAGAGGAGTTTCCACGGCCTTCCTGCTCCAGTTCTTTGCTTAAATCTTCCATTGTCTTCTTCATAGTGGCTTTACTCATTTGTCCAGGTTCAGTGGTTGCAATACCAACCATTGTAATCCTAGGGAGAAGTGCATTACCTTGAAGCTCTTCATCTGAGTAGCACCCAGGTGTTTCTACCATACTGAAGAAATGAAGAAAGTCAGTGAAGTCACAAAAAAATCCACATCATGAAGAAGATAACTGCAACAAGTAGCACTGTTCTTAACATAACTCTCCCCACATTTGCACAGACACTCGGACAGCACCAAGAAGTAAAACGACTATAGAGTCTATGGACGGTAGCGTAAAACCCCTCAAGTCCTCAACAAACACATGAAGTTATCAAGTCAACACCATAATAGATTTCCAATAACTAAGCATTGCCAAGTAGAGACTGTATGGCAAATTCATGAGGATATAAGCGTCAAAAATCCCAACAAAGGGTTTAAGAAATAAGATTTTAAACCTCAATCTTAGAAGATCTATTGATGTACTGAAACCTATATCTCCTGGTTTTGAAACTGCAAGTAAACCCGTAAGTTCATTCTTCTCTTTCTTTTTTTTCTTTTTGCATTCAAAAATTTCTGCAGTATCAGAAACTAAAATACCTTGAATCTGCCTCTTTCTTGAGCTCACGATGTGGCTTTAACCAAGGGGGACTCAGCCAGTCTCCCAATGAAAAACGAAGATCTGCTTGTTGCGAGAGAGTACTTTGATCTTTATTGTCTTGATCAAGCTTTGAAGAAGCAGACTGTAGCAATTCATCTGTACTTTGCACATCCGAGTTTACAGGTGAGGTAACTAACTTAGATGCTCTTGTCCACGAAGCAGCGCTCCTGGAAACAGATATAAATAAATAGCTAAAACACCAATAAACAAAGCATAATCCCCTATTGTGCCTGTTTTACCAGTACCCTTTTTCCGATTAGTTTACCAAAAAAAAGATCGTGTCAGGTAGCCGATTAGCAACACATGATAGCTTCATAGAGAAAAATCCATATCTCAACACCTAACAAAATAATAATAATGCTCAACCTTCTTAGAGCGACCTCATATGTCCAGCACAACCCAAACATACACTCGGAAGTTCCCTTGCAAAAATGAAAGTTATGTCCAAGTAAGTCCAAACATAGGTAAAACGAAAATTATTATCTTCAACTTCATGCTCACTGGCTGGTGGACAGTGCAAAAATACACAATTTCTACCTATTGGAGAGTCCTAGCAAAGTTCAAATAAGGCAAGTTTCCATAACAGCTCCTAAGGAGGAAAACCCATTTCCTTGGTCATTTGCTTACTTGAACCGAGTCACTCAAATGGACATCAGTGGTATGTGTCTTCATTTTGATCACGTGTGAAAATGAGTGGCAAAAAAAGCTGAATGCCCAAGATTCTGTTAAGACAAAGGAGGTTTTCATATACATTCGAGAACAAACATACATAAATGCGTAATGTTTGATGGGTTAGCACGACTTGCCAGTCATGTTTTGCCCTAAATCATTTCCTTTAGAGCTGCTCACAGTGTCCAGTATCAGCTGGGTGGGTAAAATGGTCAAAATATGAGTGGGGAGTTGCAGCAATCGTACCAGTGTTATAGTCACTGACTCAGTGGGAATTACAAAAAAAAAAAAAAAAATATTTTGGTATGTGGGAATCTGGGAAGACACCTCTCCCTGGGTACCAAATTGTTGAAATTGGACCCAATTTTCAATCCCTCGCCGACCTCACCATCAACCGAATTTCTTCATTCCAAGCGTGCTTAAGATTAGGCTGGATTCAACAGTTTATTTCCACTCTCGCAAAAAGTATGAGCGGCTGATAAACAAATGCTAAAAAAATCAGAAGGATCATGAAATATACCTCCTCTCGAATGAGTCGACCATATACGGGAATTTAGGCTGAATCCCCGTTGCTTTTCTCAACCACCTGTTCCCCAAGAGCACTTTATCAACAGCATATAAAAGCTGCATTTCTGCAGCCTTTGATATAACGCTTAATGGTATTCCAGACTGACCCATCTCATCCATCAAATCTTGAACCTGTTGAAGAGAATTCTTTAGAACTGAACATTCCAAAGGACTGGAGGATAGATTACTCAGAGAAGCTGTCTGCACTCTCTATTCGTGTTGATGGGAATATGGGGATAGGACATTGGACCTCTATTCGTGTTCTGAAGGGTATCAAAGTACATACAAGCTTGATTGCTTGCTTCACCGAAGTAAATTATATCTTACCTCTGTAGCCTCCCACAAGCTTTCTGCACTCTCTTCAATGACCTCTGCTGGTAAATTATCATCAACGACATCACTCCGTCGTTGCACGTGACGGCTTTGAATTAAAGAGTGGAAATGCTGATCAACTGATTCCTCAAGAATATTATCCAGAATGCCTTTATCAAAAAAATAGGGAGTATACCTGGTACCAAAAGATTCTTTTGGCATCAATATTTGCCAATAAACTTAAAAATATAACAGAAATTAAAACCCAGACGGTTCAACAAAAAAGAACCATTCAATCAAGCATATATCATGTCTCAATTCAATGTTTCCAACTCACCCACCTCCTTGCCATTGTATCTGTCCCTCTAAACAGACGTAGATAATAAAAAAGGGGAGGCAATCTACAAAACGAGAAGGGTGCAAATCTCTTGCACTGTCTCCACTAAGGTTCCACCAACCCCAACCCGGTCATAAACTATGAGAGCTATAACTACAGAATCCATTCATAGTTCAACTTCTATCAAGTCAAACATATGATCCTTTTTCCACAAATATGATATAATCTTCGACGTAATTAATTGTGTAAATAAGTTGCTTCGTAGTATTCTGATGTCCATCAATAACACATAAACCATCATGCATAAAGTGAAGAACTGTAGCAACAAAAATAAAATAGAATTCTAGAAACATAAGTGTAAGTAATCCAACCATCACCTGCTTCATTATAGGCCTAAATCGAACACATTATGAGTCCTTGATATCCAACATCAGCAATAGATGTTCCTTATTTTCCTAAAATCCATCTTAATATTACCTACAAGAGAAAACCTTTTTTGTCCTGAACTTCTCAGTATCCGCTGCCAATACTATTACTTGGAGGTTGAAACCCAGAAATCCTTAATTTCATTTCTGTGAAGACAACTTCTGTTCTGACACAGTCATACTATTACAAATGAACTCTATCATCTCATCTCTACTCATAAAAATGCTACCAAGTCCCTCGTGATTTCAAAAGCACTTGTATTTGAGTACGGATGCTATATGGTCCACAAGTTTACAGATTACCATATTAGGAACCTTCAGTCAGAAAGAACATCAGATCTTTGTGACGAAACAAGATGTACAAGGCATTATAACAATTGATAGAAGAACATACCACTTAATTCCTTCGGGAGTTGCTATAGCAATATCCAAATTTTGAGCCGAGAAAACAGGAACACCATCAATTTTTCTACCACCAGCTCTTTGATTTCCCTTTAGAAGCCTGCTGGCTGCCTTCACCTAGAAAGTGCACGATCATTAAGGAAAGCCCTTGCAGAATTTTTCAACTTAATAGGCAAGTAACATAACCTATCCAACAAGGAAAACTAGATAGTTACCTGTCTTGAGTTAGGGACAAATTGGAAAAGATGAGGTTTTTCCTGAGCAGAAAGACGTTCAACAATGAGTTCTAAGAAAGCAGAAAGTCTAAGTAAACTAGTAAGGGGTGTACCAATAAATGCATGCATATGCTAAAGCAACAATACAGCCATCAAAATTATGGACAAATAAATATTTCCCAATTTTCACTGAATGAATTTATAATTGTTTCATAGAAGTTCGGCTGAAGCTTTTAAGATTTGATTCTATCACCTTATTATAAACTATAACAGTTATTAACTTTACACAATTACCATTGCCTTAACATAAACTTTCTGCCCCCCCCCCCCCTTCTCTCTCTCGCCTGGGTTTCACACATCAAATCTCATTAACAACAACAGCAACAACAACAACAACATCCTTCATTTCATAAATTTAATCTCATTGTGTAGCTGTTATGTCTCAATAGTACAATATATATACACCATCGTAACATAACTTATCTTACATCAACCTATTTATAGAAGAGAAAGAGCAAAAATCACATTAACACTGCAAGTAAACAATATACCAAAGTAAACGAATAAGTGGCACATAATCAACTTACCTTAAAATGCTCATATGCTAAATCAAGTCGACAAGCACCGACAATGCCACTAGGAATGTTCAGCCTTCGAACATAGGAAACTAGGAGAAAACATCTATAATTAGTAGGAAGGCGCATTATGTGACAGAGAAACTGAAATAAAGAGATAAAATACAGCATGCACCACTAGACTTTGAAGCTCTAGATTTAACCATAATATACAAATAAGAAAAGTAATAGCAATACTGCTTACCAAGGTAATAAGGTATGAATGTCTGTATCAAATTATATAAATTAAATATATCAAAAGCTTTTTCCAAACTGCCAGTAAGTGGCATGCAAAGCGAACAGGAATAGTAAAAAGAAAGAAAGAACCATGTGATCTATCCTATACCTGCATCACCCAAGTCCATGAAAAAACGGAAGACAGGTCCAGATTCCTTCTTTGTTATTGCTGAAAACATCTTCTTAAGCCAGTCTGGAGTTCTGTCATGGCATAAAAACAAAGAGATGTATTTTTAAGCACAGAAATAGATGTCACACATGAGTCCAGACGAAAAAACAAAGAGTCATACAAGAGCCTTGTTTGTTTACATGTAAGTGGGCATGGGAAGTTTGAGTTCCATGGAAATAAATTGAGTTGCATTGTTTGGTTCGCTATGTAATTAAAGTTCTACAAAACCTTACTTATATAATTCACTTCCCGTGTCTCATGGGAAGTTGCTAATGAAGGGGACTATGACAGTGAAACTTCTCATGCTCTCTGTCCAATATACACAATTGCTCATGAATAGGTGAAGTTTTTTGACATTGAATATGGCTACTGTTCTCATTTGCTACATTTTTACGAACATTAATTTCATTAAGCCAGACAATACTAATTCTAGAGACCTTCGAACTACATAAGTAGTTTTGACTCTCATATGCGTACACTGTACAACTTCCATGAGAAGTTTTAAAGTTCAGTTACATCAAAGATATAGATTCCTGCTTTTATTCCTCTAGAAATACAATTTCACACGAACATATCAATGCATACCTCATGCAGATGTCAGAAGAATGCCCACTAACCAATAGCTCATACTCCATAACTTCCAAAAAGGAACCAATTCATACTTTCACTTTACCACATTTCATGCTTTCAAGGCAAACGGCCTTAATCTTCAAACTAACACACAATGCTGCAGCACGCTGGACCACTAGCAGCCGCAGTAATAAATGTTTGCCCTTTCTATTTATGGCCAGGCCAAAATAATGATTACTATTGGCATTCCAAAACATTGTAGGTTATGAAGACACTGTTGGAACTCAAAAACACAACACTTGCTCTTCCACTTGTGAGAGAATGTATTGAAAAATGTGCTTTCACATAGTGGAGTGCGACAATACTCTCTTGAAATGCTAATAGTCCTTCTTTTGGTTTATGCACATATCCTACTCTATTAAATGGGACCAACGGAAGCACAAAATCCAAGCACCGACTTTGAATTACATCCACAAGTGCATCATATACTTTTTCACTTGCACAACACTTCCAAACAACAACCACTATTAACCATGCCATTTTACTATCCAATCTCCTCCCACGTCCCAAACTTGCATAACAAACTATACCATTCGCTCTATCATCAACACAAAGATGACATCTTTACATGCTAATCGAGTTACTTTTCACAATAATTATGCAGATTAGGCCATGTTCTCTTCAACTAAAAGAATATGAACCTAGAGGAACTGAAAGAAGCTGATACTTACTTACAGAAACTAGAAAAAAGGCAACCAATTACTGAAAGGAATGGGAATGAACTAAAGAAAAAAAAAAAGGCAACCAACACTGAAAGGAGCTTGATTTCATGTGAGGAGAAGAGGCCTAAACCCTCAAAAATTGACAATTTGGTACAAGCATGTCACACTAGCCAAGTGTATCGCCAAAGGTATCCAATCTGCATTTAAAGGGGGTTTAGCCAAGTAGAAAGTCTTGGAAGAGACCAACATTTTTATCATAAGAGTAGACGAAGCCATGGTGGCCAATATCTCCGATTTAAGTTGGGCTTGAAGGAAGCTTGGGTTGATTTAGCTTATAAAAAATTCGACTACTTTTACCATAGATGTAGACGGTCTTTTCTAATAATTTGTGATTAACCAAGCTCCTCCTACATAATACTACTACTTCTCTATACAACCCATGTCCACAATTTCCACAACCATAAACAAAAATCAACCATACAATCAATAACCACTCAAAAAGCTAACAACTAGTCTTGGGAGAGACCGTCTACTTTTATTATAAAAGTAAGCAAGCCATGGTGGCCCAATAAAGGCATATAAATCTACAACTCAATTTGGGCGAGCTTAAGAAAATTTAGCTTGTAAAGAGTTGGTCTACGTTTACAATAAAGGTAGACATTCTTTTCTAATAATTTGTGAAAAGCTAAAACCTTTGACTAATAAACAACAAAAATCAATTCTTTCACAATTAATCAACCAAAATCCAATGTTAACAACAAAAATCAACAACATAGGTACTAACAACTTAAAAAGTTACAACCTTTAACACAGCTAGTCTTGGGGGAGACCGTCTACTTTTATAAAAAGCCATGCTAACCCAATAAAGGCATATAAATCTCCAACTCATTTGGGCTTGTATGGAGTTTAAGGAAATTAACCTATTAAAGAGTTGGTCTTAGACGGTCTTTTCTAATAATTTGTGTAACAACTAATTAAGCAACCAAAACCCAACATTAAAAACATAATAACTACACACAAAGCATAAAACTTTAATGATTAAGTAGCTAAAAAATGACCTGTTGGAAATAAAGGGTATATGAAAATGGGAAGAAACAGCCATAAGACCAGTGCCAGTAAGGTCACACATACTGAACACCTGGCCCACAAAGGCAGGCCCACCACCAGTGGGCCCGGGCCCAGGCCCACCACCACTCTTCTTGAGCCCACCTATCCGGACCATGGAGGGGAAACCCGACCCGGCCCGGAGAGGTGGGGTGGGCTGAGTTGACTCAGAGAAGAGGAGGGGAAGGGGGAGGAAGACTGTGGAGGGTGGTGAGGTAAGGGGGTGTTTGGGTGTGGGGGTGAGGAAGGAGGTGAAGTGTGAGGTTGTTGTTTGGATGAAGGTGGTGAGGTGGTTGTTGTTGTGGTGGTGGTGGGGTGGTTGTTGGGGTGCCATGGAGGATGAAATGTGAGGGGGATTTTACATTGGGGGGTTTTGTTTGTTGTGTAGTTGTAGTGAAGAGATGTGGGTGTGTGTGGTCTGTACGGGTGATAACGAGCCGAGCCCGAGCTTGGCTTTGTTCGGTTTGAACTCATGAAGTTAACTCGAGCTCGAGTCGATCTCGAGCTTGAAAAATCCAAGTTTGTGCTTAGCTTGTGAGCTATAAACCCGACCTCGAGTTGAACACGAGCTAAATTCGAGCCTGTAAATAAAATGTGAGGGGAATTTTATACTGGGGGGGTTTTGTTTGTTGTTTTTGTGTTGTGAGTTGCCTAGTTGGTATATAGTTGGTGTAATGTGTAGTGAAGAGATGTGGATGTGTGTGGTGAATAGTGTGTGTCCAAAGCAATGGGAAATATTACGCACAATGGTTGAAAAGGTTGAGAAGTTTCCAATCTTTGTACTAGTAGTAGGTTATAACTTTTTTTTAAAAAATAAAAATAGTTTATTGATTAAAAGCCATACGGCATCTACAATAGATCTCAAAATAAAACGAATACAAATCAAACAAAATCAAACTAAACTCAATTCCAACAAATTGTGTATCGTTGTATAGTAGATGAGACTCTTCAGCATGCCCTCTTCCATATCGCTGTCTAGTTATACAGCCTTCAACAAGGGGGTCTATCGATCCATCATAATATTGAAGAAGATGAGATTGATCTGGCTCTTTTGATTGCTACCATCAACGAACATAATCCCACACAGGGGATGGATAAACTCCCACAAAGAGAGACAAATAATCCCACATAAGGAATAGATAAACTCTCACATAAAGGGGAGACTACATTATTTATATTTGATCGAATTGGCTGAAACGAACATAATAATGAAATCTAGGCCAAGAATGGTAAAAAATTGATCATTCCTGGCCTAGAGAAGCTTTTTTAATGGAACTAGGGTTTAGAGAGGGAGAAGAAATAAGTGTTGTTCTTGGAAAAAAACCTCAAGAGCGTCGTGAAATGAGCTTGTGAGACATATATGTATGAGTCAAGTTTTGATCATTACAAAAGTTCGGATATGAGATAATGAATATCATCGATGTATTTTCTTATCTTGTTTACAAAGTTAATACATGTTTATTTATAAGCGAAAGTCGCGTACGATTGACGTTGCGTACGGGTGAAGTGATCTATACAACCCATATATGGCACACCCTCAATATTACAACAAAAAGCAGTCTTTTTCTAATTTCACAAAAGTGTTGAAATGATTATCTTTTTGGTTTAACTAAGGATGCCATCATTAAAAGTAGTGACTAACCTCTTTCGATGTGGGTGTTAGGATGAATATGCTGTATTATATCATGTAAGTTGTTAAAATAGATATCGTGTCTACCATTTTGTATAAGTTGTTTAGAACAAACCCAACAGTAGATAGGTTTTTAACATGTTTTGTTTGTTAGGTCACTTTTTTGAGCAGAATTTGGAAGGGTAATTTTTCTCTAATGGTAAGCATGTCAACTTGTCTGATTGGATCTTACACGTCAAGTTGAAAGATAAAAGTAGCAAACAAAACAATAAAGTAAAGGGAGGGAGGGAAGACCACTTGCTCTCTCGTTCTCTGTTTAGGCATTACGGAGACTCTTGGTTAAGCTAAATCAAACCCCTAACCAGGTGATCTAAATGGTTTGTGTTATGAATTGTATAAGTTTATAATCTGTTTATCAACATTATGTTCGTTTAAAAGATGATTATAAGTTGAGATATATTTACAATCAAATTAATAGGTTAACTTAATTTATTTTGTTAGTCATTAAGCCCTATATTCATTCCTTAAAGAAACGTTTGTGTGATTTAACATGCTCATAGTTATAACCTTAAAGAAGGTTATTGTCCAGGTTGATAACAAGGGATGTGTCGACGAGATTAATAGTGAGGCTAGACCTCTTGGTCCACTGCAGCATCTGGTCACGCATTGCAGGCACCTAGTCTACAAGAGGCAATGGGAAGTCAAGTTGATCCATGTTTATAGAGAAGGAAATCGAGCTGCGGACTGGCTAGCTAACAAGGGAGTAGAAAGCAACGACAAGATGATCCATGTGCAATCCCCAAGCCCTGATCTCCGTGCCATTCTTCGTGAGGACGTACTCGGAGTAGCATGGCCTAGGACTATTAGAAGCATCAACAACGTGTAATCGAGGCTTGCCTCTCTTAAGGATAAAAAAAAAAGTTAATATCCTTATAAGGAACTTTTCAACTACATGCCTTTTAGTCCGTTAATACCATTTTAACAAATTAAAGTGTATGGTTAAGTAATATAATTTTGATAACTTATCAAACAATTTTTTTCTATAGTGCACCTAAATTGTTTTTGCTTCATCAATTCCTTCTTTCACTTTATTTATTCTGAACTTTTCTAAATAAACTGTTTTTTATAACTATCATGTTACATATCGCAAATGTAATATACTTTTTTAAACTTTTATTGTTTAACAACATATTTTTATCATGAAAGCTGATATAATAATAATAATAATAATAATTTATAATTAGACCGTTTTATATAAATAATTATGCTTTTCTAGACCTTCTAAATAAAAAATAACAACAAATTAAATATGACCAACATTAACCAACATGATTTACTTGCATGCATTAACCTGTACATCCACACCACTCTTTGGCCACAAATTAAACACACACCAACAAATAATCAATTTTTTCATAATGAAATTAATGAATTAGTTATTGTCCTATTTGGACACTACTCAATTAGTAACACATAAAATTCTCCAATTATACATTGCATATAAATATAAATACTCATCCCCCTAACCCAAACCCCCAACTTTTATTTCAGTTTCTGGGTTTTGTTGATTTAATTTGTTCATATATTACCTGAAATACCCAGATCGAGATCTTTTTCAATAAAGGTCGGATTTTTATTATTTGAGTTTGGTATTAGAGTTATTTGTTATAATGGGTTTATCAATTTATTGTCTTTGATGGGTTTGGATTGAGTATGGTTTTAATTTTGATGGGTTTGAGAGTTTATTTGATTGTTGATGAATTTTGTTGTGAAATTGAGCTGTTTTGATATGTTTGAGCTTATGTATGTTGGTATTAGTGTGGTAATGTGCTTGTTGATTGGCAACTTTGGTGGGGCATTGTAAATGTTGTTTCTTGGAGTATTTAGGTGGTTGTTTTTGGACAATTTTAATGGTTGATCAATGATATAGTTACTGGTATTATCTCTTAGGTTAATGTGTATAGTTGTAGCTTTGTTAACAAGACCAAGAATTGAGATGTATTTTGGAAAGTTCTATGTTTTCTTTTACAAGTGAGGTGTTTTTGGTGCAATTTGATAGTTTATGAGTGTAGCAGCATATTTGGATCATGCCTTTGACCTAATATTAGTAGCTTGATCTTGCATGTATAAAATCGGCTCTGTTAGGAGTTCCGATGTTGGGGGTCACGACGTTGCGTTAGCCGTAAGTTGTTTAAGTGAAAGGCTCCTTGAGCAGTCACTAAAGTTGTTTTGACTGACGTATGAGCTCAAACATGAGCTCCTACAATTTAAGGTTTTGCTTAATGGTCATGAAGTAATCTGTGCGATGTGCCTTTGAACCGATAGTAGATTGATGTTACATGTTCAAGTTCGGCTTTTAGCACCATAGCGTCACAGATTCTTTTTGTAAAAGGACTCTTGAGCAGTCAGTGAAGCAGTTTTAGATTGACATATGGCTTGTTTCATTGAGTGTAATGTAATCACCATTGCAATCACCCAATTGAGCCTAAAAATGGTGGGGAAATTAGGAGAGAGGGGGGAGGGTTGTAATCACCATTTCAAGGTTAGAGCTCTCATAGTACAAACTCATGTAATAGTCAGAGAATAATATGACCTTAGACCAATTTAATCACCGTTACATAAGTGGATGTAATCAAACTCATACCTCTCATGTTAGTCTCTTCTCTCCCCTTAATTCTCAATTTCATTTGACCTAAAAAGACGTAGCCTTAATGTGTTGTAGAATGCAGAGTCAAGATGGTTTTAATAGAAGTCCTTTGATCTTAGTTTTGCTAACTGTTCATGGCAGTAATATACTCCTTAGAAAAATCGAGTCAGCTTTGTTCCTGTCATATGTAACTACTATTCACCTTTGGCTATTCTGTATGGTTGTAACAGTTTTTCTGTTTTGCTATGATTATACAGGGACAGAGATTCTGTCTAAGTCCCCTCATTTCAGATAAAGATGGCAGCATCCGAGGAGAATAGTTCACTTTTTCCTATATTCATTTTGACTATGATGGCACTGCCGTTAGTGCCTTACACCATAGTAAAACTTTGCCAAGCTGCTAAAAAGAAGGCAAAAAGCTTACATTGTCAATGCGCTGTATGTTCCCGGTCAGGAAAATACCATAAATCATTATTCAAAAGGGTGAGAAGTCATTGTTATCATTAAACGGTCCTATTGCTATTATACTTGCTAAGCATTGTTTTATCATTCTTTGTATTTTGCTTTAATTTTACTTGTATTTTGCAGATCGTAAACTTCTCCACTTGGAGTAACTTGACGCTTGTGCTGCTTTGGGTCATCATGGCCTTCCTGGTTTATTACATAAAAAATATGAGCAGTGAGGTATGTCAAGATTGTTGCGACTTCTGTTTGATGTTGTTGACACCATTTCTGTAACCAATATTAGAACTTCCTCTGTTTTGAGTGAAGTTAATTTTTCCTTGTCTAAAATGTAAAAACTTCATTGTGTTGAGGTTGTTGCCGAAACATTATTTGCTGCAGGAATGCAATTTATGTTGACCAAAATATTTCCCTCATTCTGATTGTCACTGGTCTGATCTTCAGATTCAAGTTTTTGAGCCATTCAGTATTCTTGGTTTGCAACCTGGAGCATTGGAATCAGAAATAAAGAAGGCATATAGAAGACTTTCCGTCCAGTACCATCCTGACAAAAATCCGGATCCGGGTAGAGTCTGTTCTGATAGATGCCATTTATTTTCGTTGTTGATTGATTTAAACCTCATGTGTTCATAATGGTTGAACGTCTTGTGTTATCTTCTCAGAGGCCAACAAGTATTTTGTGGATTATATTTCAAAAGCTTACCAAGCTTTAACTGATCCAATTTCCCGTGAGAATTATGAAAAATACGGTCATCCAGATGGGAGACAGGTACCCCCCCCCCCCCGGTGCACGGTCATTCACATTAAATTTATGACTTTTTTATTACGTAATTTGTAGTGATGCTAAAAAAACTAATGTTTGGGATGTCTGCAGGGATTTCAAATGGGAATAGCTCTTCCGCAGTTTCTCTTGAATATTGATGGGGCTTCCGGTGGAGTACTGTTGCTTTGGATTGTTGGAGTTTGTATTCTGTTGCCATTGGTCATAGCTGTAGTCTATCTCTCAAAGTCATCAAAGTACACAGGGAACTATGTCATGCATCAAACACTCTTGGTCTACTATCATTTGATGAAACCATCATTAGCCCCAAGGTACTCTCATGCTTAAGGCTGTTCATCAGTCATAATTTTTCAAATTATTTTCTTAGACCGAATATATGCGAAGTTTGAAGTAGTTTGTGTTATATTGGCATTAAATTAGGGCTTTCCACGCTCTTCTGTCTATGTCTTTTTTCCATCAGCTGTTTTGTCGACATGTTGGGAGTGTGTCCTATAGATGTACTTCATTTGGTTCCTTAGTAGCATCTTTATCAATAAGAGATTTAAAAGTTGAAAAGCTATGGCTTGCCCTTTCAAGGGTTGTGCTTTCTTAGTATCTTATTTACGCCATGGCATACTTGTGAACTTCCTCATCGGACTTTTGTATATGGTTTTGTTCATTGTTTTTAATATCCAGTTTTGTTCATTGTTTTAATTTCCAGCAAAGTTTTGGATGTATTCATTAAGGCGGCTGAATACATGGAGATTCCAGTGCGGAGGGTTGATGATGAACCACTTCACAAACTGTTGCTGCTAGTTAGAAGTGAGTTGAACCTAGACAGCAAAAATATTAAACAAGAGCAAGCCAAGTTTTTGAAGCAGCATCCTCAGCTGGTGAAGGTACTTGGGGCCTATTTCTCAATTAATAGGTATAATTTTAAGGCTCAGACATCACCCTCTTCATATGTATCTTTTCTTTTTGCGCAGACACAATTGTTGATTCAAGCCCACTTAAGTCGGGAAACAGCAGGGCTACCTCCAACACTAAATGGAGATCTGAAACGTATCCTGGAAGTTGCACCTCGTCTGCTTGAAGAGTTAATGAAGGTGATTTACGACTCCCCAATCCCCATATACTTATTTTTTCTTTGTCTGAGGCCTGGGATTAGTGGCTTTAGGATAAATGAGAAAAATTTCGGTGGCTTTCTTTCTCAACTTCTATAAAGTAGTGATTTATTATAAACTGCAAGGGCCAGTCTCATTAATGAATCATTTTATACTTCTAGCTAATTCAGTCCCTTTGCTGGAGAACTTAAATGATATATTTTGGGGGCTGGTAGTGTTGATAGCCTCTTTATGGGCAAGAGTTTCCGGTGCTTTCAAGGATACTGTGGTCTCCCTTTGCTAAGGAGTTGGGCCTTTTTGTAATTATCTATCTAGGAGGACTTCTTTTGCTCCATAAATTAAATAATATTCTGATTGTTTTATCCAAAGAAAATGATACCTTAGGTGACTTTCATATGGTTGACACTTTCTGGTTTACAAGTGTTTTGGGGAATCAAATGTGTACTTTGTGTGATATATAATTTAAAAGGGAAAGGGGATGGCGCATGTGATAGCAGACCTCAGGAAGATATACCACCGAGACTGATTGAGCTTAATTTGTGGAGACAGACATCTATATATGGTTCACTGCAGGACCTTCTTTACATGCTTCTTCAACGTCCGTAGAGCATAACCCTGATGTGAGTAACTTGTCATGGCTGGATCTTCCATGGGTTACTTTGAGGACTCTGTAATTTGCGGAAAATAGAATTTACAAGTGTGGAGGTGGGGTAGGGTGGGTGGGAGGTGTTCTTCCTGGTTATATTGGTTTAGGCTTAAGAAAGAATTCAATGTTGGACAATAAAGGACAAAGTTCAGTATGGTTGAAATTTTACTTCCATCACATTCCCCCTAAAGAAAAAATGGATGACTGGCAATCATTATCCACTTAATGTGTATGGAGTCTAATTGAGTTTCTAATTGTTGTTGTGACTTATGTAGTGTGGTAGTGTATAACTAAATGAGGGAATACCAGCTTTTACAAGTACCTTCCATTTAGTTGATCTTGGTTGGGCATGCTAATATACTCCACTTGTTCGATTGAGTTACCTTTTGTTGACGTTAAACTTTGGCCTGCCATCTGCCCATCTGTTGGTGGACTTGATGTGTAACGTTTCATTAATATTTTACTTTTTGATGCAGATGGCTCTGATACCGCGCACATCGCAAGGGCACGGATGGCTAAGGCCTGCTATTGGGGTTGTTGAGCTTTCCCAATGCATTATTCAGGTATGTTATTCATTATACTACCCTGAACTTCTCGGTATTGTTTTGATGATTAATGTTATCATGGTCTTTTCCACTTCTTATTTATTGAAATCATAATCTTGCATGAGTGCTAGTCTTGTCAAGGAATTGTTCGACATTCTAATGTGATTAAGCTGAAGAGCTGACTTGACTTGAGTATCTGATTTAAGTTCAATTAATATTATTTATAGATATAGCTAGAAGGAATCCAGAAGTCAAATATGGGTTGAACGATGTACATATCGATTACTGCGTTATCCAATTAAAGCACCTGTATATTGAGTATTGGTTCAAAGTTCTATTTTTACCTGTATCTTGGTTTCTACTGTTTTTTATTTTTTCTTGTCTCCCCCCCCCCCCCGCTTGTTTTTCTTTTCCCTTTAAATGGTCAACCTGAAAACATTTATCCAGTTTATTTTCTCTAGATGTTTATCTTTGATTATGTAAAAAAATTCTAATTGGTCTGCAAAGCAGATTTTCGAAACATGTAGTTTGGAAGAAGTTTTAGTATTGAAACTTATTAAATGCTCATAAGGAGTAGCAGACACATGAAATATATAGAGGGACTGGGTTGGGTAAACATCAGTTCTAAGCTTTATGATGAAAATATAGAGCTTCTATGGTGTACACATCAGTTCTATATTTTCCTGTTTGATTCTGTTGTTTCATTAATACTTTTGGTACTATCCCTTCTACGGTGTACCAAATACACAGGTTCTTACTTATCTTGACCAACTTCTGTGCAGGCTGTGCCTCTCAGTGCTAAAAAGTCTGGTGGAGGATCAACTGAAGGCATTGCTCCTTTCTTGCAGCTGCCACACATCAGCGAGGCTGTTGTCAAAAAAATTGCACGCAAGGTTTGTGGTCATACCTGGTGTGACTTGGTCATGATAATTTCTTAGTAGCCTAACTGCATGGACACAGATTTTTGTTAATCAAGAAATTTGATTGGAATTTTGAAAATGCATTAGAAAGGACTTTTAGCTCTCAAAAGATGATTTAGCTCTTAAAAGATACTCTTTTAACCTAACCCGCTTCTTTACGTTTGCTTTTCTGACAAGAAGGAAGGGTTAAGTTTGTGAGAGGAAACAAGACCCACACAAGCACATGGGTCATTTTAGTGCTAAAAACTTACCAAATAGCGAAACATAAAGAACCTGTTGAAAACCCTTGAATGAACACGTAGAGAACCTGGTGCAATGGCGGAAGTAATATAGCTGTGGTATGGCTGTTCTATCCTATTTGGATTCTTTGTCCGTGTAGGTAGAAGGGGTTTGTTTGAGGCAGGGGTGTGTTTAAATATGCTAAGAAAGCGTTTCTGTGTGCTTCTTAAATACAAGCATATGCAGGCCATACATGTATTCCTACTGTATCTCCTCCGTCTTTTTTACCTGTGGGTAAGTCCGAAAAGGGCACGTTTTTCTCCTTAATATTTTAGCCTGACCTCTGCCTTTTCCTTGACATATATCTTGCAGAAGGTGCGGACGTTTGAGGATCTCCAAGATATGACTCCACAAGAGCGTGCAGAGCTGCTTTCTCAAACAGCTGGTTTTTCTGCCACAGAAGTAGAGGATGTGGAGAAGGTGCTTGAGATGATGCCTTCACTCTCTATGGAGGTCAAGTGTGAAACTGAGGGGGAAGAGGGTATACAAGAGGGTGACTTCGTGACAGTGCAGGCTTGGGTGAAGCTTGTTCGTCCTAATGGCTTAGTTGGTGCTCTTCCTCATGCCCCTTACTACCCAAATCACAAGGATGAAAATTTTTGGTTTCTACTGGCAGACCAGAACTCAAATGATGTTTGGTTCTCCCAGAAGATTAGCTTCATGGATGAAACTACAGCTTTAACTACTGCCTCGAAGACAGTTGCGGAAATGATGGAGGTTTCAGGGGCCAGTCCTAAGGAAATCAGTGCAGCCGTCAAAGAAGCTGTCGAGAAAGTTAAAAGTGGGTCCCGCCTGGTGATGGGGAAGTTCCAGGTCCCAGCAGAGGGGAATCATAGTTTGACTTGTTACTGCTTGTGTGATTCTTGGATTGGGTGTGACACAAAGACAAGCTTGAAGGTAAAGGTTCTGAAACGAACTAGGGCCGGTACTAGGGGTGGTGCCATTGCAGAAGAAGGACCTGTAATGGATGATGGGGCCGAGGACGATGAAGAAATTGAGGAGGAAGAATACGACGATTATGAGAGCGAGTACAGTGAGGATGGAGAAGATGGGCAGGACATAAACCAGGAACCAGCTGCAAATGGTGATGCTCATAGGGAGGGTAGACACTCAAGTTCAGAAGGCTCAGGTTCAGATGAGGAGTAGAAAACACACTTTTTAAAATTTTGTTAACTTGAAGAATAAACTGCTTTCATGCAGAAGTTTTACTCGTAGTTCAATGTAATCACTACATTAGTTTGAATATACATTTTTTGGTATAGATACCATCAATACAGATTTAGTTGGTCTACAGTGTTACAGCTTCCGCCCTCTTCCTCTTTCCAGTTAAATAGTATATTTTTTTTTTTAATTGGAAAGAGCGGTGAATACTTGTATATAATCAGTCATTATAGCTCGTTTGATATGCAATTGGGATTGGGATTTGGGTGGGAATTTGATTGGGAGTAGAATGTTGGGAATTCATCTTTTAAATCCCATGACCTTGTTTGGTATGACTTGGGAATTGATTAAGAAGTAGTATTTGGTAATAAAAGGGCAAATTACTTATATACCCTATTTAAATGAAAAGTGAGTGTGTGAGATTTGTAGATGAGTTTATAATGAAGGGTACTTTAGTAAATTTAATGAGATGTTGAATTCCCAACACCAAATAGTCAAATACCAGCACCCCTAGTAATAGATCATTGGGAGTTGGAGCTCTCAACTCCCATTCCCAATCCCTTCTCAACTCCCACTCCAAACAAAATAAACAAGGGAATTTGTATAATTGCGAGTTCAACTCCCAATCCCAAACCCAACTCCCTCTAAACGAACAAGCTTTAGTTCCAAAGTCAAGAACCACCTGTAGGCTAATCCTGAACATACAGAACGTTAACGAACTACTGATTTCTTTGGACTGAGTACTGTAAGACCGTCACCATAATACCTGCAACTCCTATATGCAAAAGTATTGCACTTGAAGTCGTTTCTTCATTTTGTCACTCCGGATTTTTTTGCCTACATAAATCTGAGTGTTATTTATGTTCCACAAAAAAAAAAAAAAAGAAACATAAATTGTTCACGTTTATGCCCAAAACCAAGATTTCAAGGGCTATGGTATATAAGATTGTACAAGTCTATAAGAGCAGTCCTTCATGGGAATGTCCATCCATATCCTTGCCACGAACTCGTCCAAGCCTTCACCACGTCAAAACTTTTCTTACCATGTTATTTACATTGTACGTTGTAACTTGTAACTATATTAGCTTCAATACAAGTAGTAACCTAGTATAAGAACATTGCAGAGTGATTGCCCCAATTACTCTGCCCTGTCTCATGAGATTGTAAGCGGTTCTGCCATCTGAGCTGAGCTCTACACATACAGTCAACCAATATGTCTTGATCAGGTTCCTCCCAAGCTTCCTCAAGTAGAATTTGCCCTGTCATCGGCCACTAGCAACTTTGGCTGTTGATTATACTCCTCATCAGAAGTATTCACAATTTCATCGGTATCATTAGGATCTACTCTTTGCTCATCGCTGTCAGTCACACCTTCATTTTCAACAGATGATGCATCCATCATCTTGGTCCGGACTTTAACACGCTTGCCCTGGATGTACCGGTATTCCCACTTTGGTGGAGGGTATTTCTGATTCAGCTTCTCATACTTGTCCATCATCCCGAGCTTTTTAAAGACGTCTCCTACCTTTGAAACAATTGAAATTGTAGGCCGAATTCTAAGCTCTTCCATATCAGCAAAAACCTAAAAAAAAAAAAAGTTGAAATTTGAAGGTCAGGCAGGTAGAAGGCACTTAGAGTAAGACTGTAAGAATGCATCTTTTCACAACACTGAAAATTCAGGCATTGAGATATTTAAGCAAAAGAATTTTCAGTGCAAATTTTGGTTCTCTTGATGAAATCATCATTTGCCATCAACTACAAGTATGCTAGTTCATTACGGCGCCTCATAGTAACCGCTAAAACTACGGACATTGATACAATTAGCTTGTCATTCCTTGCTGAATTAATAGTTTGAGAAGGCAGAGTTACACATACATCAAACAATTTGTCATGCATCCCTTTGGTATAGTAAATACTAATCATCTTGTCAAAAAACATGCGAGGCATGCTTTCCAGATTCTCTGAAAATAACTTTGTCCAGAGCTCCTCAGCCTCCTCAAGTCTATCCTCCTCTGCTAAAGCGTTTAGTAATGTGTGATAGCTCCCCATCGTTCTACCTTGACCTTTGCTCAGCATCCATTTCGTCACCTACGTTCATAAGCAATCAGCCAATCAAAAGCAATCAATTTTTTTATGTAGAAATTTCAAAATGCACATCAGCAAGCTTGATACCTGAATTACTCTCTTCCATTCTTTTTCTTCCTCCAAGGTTTTCAAAGCTTTCTTCACTGTGATCAGAGGGAACTCCAACTCCCAGGCAACGAACGAATCAAGAGCTCCATACACTTCTTCTTTGACATTTGACAATTCTTTTATCTGCAAATATTCAAACTTTATGCCATTATTTTCAACCAACGAAAAAAGAGTTCAAGAAAACAAACTGAGGTAGTCCCTTTCATGGGTTAATCTAGATTTCACTACAGGGCAGCGGGCACTGTTCTAATATGACCTCTTATGCCATAAACCAACCATGAAATTAGCACACAAGGATCACTGAATACGCAGTATGTTCTGGTAGCCAGAATGTTCATGGGAACGCAGTTTTCTGGTTTAGCTTCTCAAGATAACTTACTGTGAAACAAAGAACGAGAGTACCATTCTAGTTTGATGATCCAGGGACAAAATTTACAGGGAAGAGAGTAAGCATAAACACCAATAAGCCTTTCACACATGTCCACCTTGCCATGGTTGGAGGGTGGTGTAGCTCTATTCAGATTAACATAGCCCTACCTCTACAACTGCTCACAGAGATCTTATGACTTACCTTCACACTTCGACCCCAAATAGAACATACACCAAGTAGCACACCACTTTCTCCAAGAGAAGTAAACTGCACTTTTCTGAAACATTCCATTTCTAGCACACCATTTCCCCCAAGAGAGTAAACTAAAGTTTTCTGACACATTCTATTTAGTCTACTACTATAATCAAAGCCGAAACTATCATGAAATTGCACTCCCTAGTTATTCTCAAACAACTTAAAAGCAACAACCTTGAAATCATATATCATAAGCCAGTTACCTCCTCCATATGTAGACCATGTCTATCGACATCCCTAGTTTCAAGGTAGAGGCCCATGATAAAGGCCAATGATTCAACTTCGTATAACTGAAAACTCAAATACTAAGGCCATAATCTTAGACCACTCCCTCCACAGCCCACCATCTAAATTAGACTTAAATTTTAATCACATACTAATAAGCAAAACATAAGCTTCCAAACCACCTCAAACTTGATACCTTAAAGTTAGCCACAAAACAACCCATGAAAACTTGAAAAGTTTGAAAACAAAAGATAATCTAGAACAATCAAAAACTACACATTTACAGCTTCTTCCTAGAAAATTTGACACAGCAACAACAATCATCCGATAATAAAACCAAAAAACTTACACAATCAACAAGCTTTGTTGACTTAGATATAGTCCCAATTTTCTTCTTGTGTTTCCATACTCTTGGATACCTTGGTCTTGGACCTTTTAATCCACATACCTGTCATTACATTCAACACCAACAAATCACCCCAAAGCAAAAAGAACCCATCATTATATACTCAATGTTAAAACCAAAATTGATAAAAGTACATGACTTTAAAGACTTACAATCACATTTCTTGAGCTAGGGGTGGAAAGATGTATAAAGTGCAAGCTTGGGGTGATAATCTGTGGTGGGTAGTTTAAGCAAAGCATGGTAGAAGATAAGTAATTGTTGAAAAGTTTGGAAATTGGTGATGTTGCTAAGTATGGCTTGTTCATGGGCATGTGTATGAGCAACATAAGTGTTCAGTAAGCTCAGTACTTGGTTAACAAATAATGATTGCACCCACTTATATGTCTTATGAAATGAAACATAAAGTAAGAGATAACAAGAAGTAATTGATTTCTGTAAGTTTTTCTTTTTTGGAACGTAAGTTATTATAGCTAAATCTTTAGTGACCAGATTTGTGATGGGACTAAATTTGGCTTTGGTATAGTGGTTTGGGATTTAGCAATTTGAGATTATGTGTTTTAAATTGGTGTATGTCTCATGTCTTTTTATTATGAGATAATACTTTTTAAATACTCATGTATCACTGAGTATGATTTTGACATACATTAATAGATGATGTGTTAAAAATTTAGTCCAATGAGACATGAGATGAGATACTATTTGAGACATAAGATCTAAACTGAGAATTTAGGATGTTTGTTCTTAAAAACGCCAAAGACATATAGTATGCTTTGCTTTTTTTTTTTTTTGTTGTTGTTTGTATGCTTGTTTTTGTTTTAGTTAGGCTTGTTTTCATAAAGTCGCACTTTGTAAAAACCTACTCCGTATTAAACACTATGTAAGAAAACATACTCCGTACAAGATACTTCCAATTCTAAACTGTAATGTGATTGGCTTATCAAACCAATTCATAATTAAAACTATCTAATGTGTAGTTTGTCTAAAAGAGCTGAAATGGTTTGGAAGAAATATACATCATAAATTGAACACATTGTACTTTCTAGAACTTAATCAATTTTTTGCAAGATATTTCAGAAGTCGCTTTCAACTCAAGAGAAAGGCCTTCTATTTTCGAATTTATTTTCAAGTCATATTACAGAAAAAAAGCTCCATATGAGATTTGCATCTTGCCATAAAATATCAAAAAGATACTACTACTACAGTACTACAAGTTAATGGAACTAGTGTCTTTGGTTTAAGTTGGATGACAAAGAGCCATATCATGATGCACAGTCCCTCAACCAATCAAACTGAACCATACTGCCACATGGGCACCCAATGATTGGACCACAACTCCAATGTGCAGTACAGTCACTTCATCTGAAGACAAAAAAACACAAACTAAACTCAACTTAGCTCACTTAAAAGAGGATCAGAAAGAAGCAAAAAAAGGCATCTTTTATTTCATCCCTCCAAAAACAGCAAACTTTACAACAATATATTTCTCATCCATATCTCATCATCACTTCTTAACTTCACTTACATACTCACATACTTACATACTTCACTCACATTAATTTCTTTCATTTGCAAAATAATGTTTATTGATTCAACCTTGGTTGTTCAGTTACCATCATCCTCTTCCATAGCATGTAACTTTACTTAGCTCAATTCACTTCCATGTTGCATAAAGTAAAGAACTTTATTGATATTATTTGTCGGTTTTAATTTGTGTCTAACTTGGTAGCTTGATTACAGATTGTCGTCCAATATGGAGTGATGATGTTATTGGTGTTAAAGTTGCTGTTCCTTGGTAATTTGAGCTAGAACCCAATTAATATAAGTACCCAATTTGTTGTAAAGTTTGGGTCTTTGTAGAATTTGAGGTTGTGAAGGAATGGTTTTTATGAGTTGGGTTGTGTTTGTACAGGAATAAAGTGAAGAGGTTGAAGAAAAAGTTTGACAATTCATTGCATAAAAGAAATGGGTCAGCAAGTAATAGGATTCAGGCATCAGGGAAGTATTTGGGGTCAGGGTCTGATCAGATAGGGGAGAATGAGAAGTCTGGTTATCATCCATTTGAAGATATTATTGACTCTGAAGTTACTGCAGCTGCTGGTGAGGGGAGACTTACTGTTGCTGAGACTAGTAGGACCATCATTGAGGTACTATGTTATTTTAGGAGGATATTATGTTTGATGACTTGTAGCTGAATTGTTGTTGTATTTGGTGGTTTTTTTTTTTTTTTGGTTTTTATGATTGGATTTTTGGTTGGTAGCTGAAATGCAAATTGTGGGATTAATTTTAATCAACTCTATGTTGCAATATAGAAATTAACTAGCTTAAGTGATTAGAGCTCTCTTTCTCCAATCATGAGGCTGGGGGTTCGATTCTTATCAGCGACTTTTTGCGCACATTTCAGAACTCTAGGTTGCAATTAGAGCTTTATGTGATCAAGGAAGATTTGGTTGGATTATTCCAAGTTCAACCAAGAGTTGAAGGACTGTATAGTGCCAATTTCGAAAATTGGGTTATAAAGAATTAATCTTATGTCTCATTTCTCTGTTCTTCATTTATGGAGGTTATATAGATCTTTCTGATAAGGGTCCATCGAATTTCTCCCAGATGGAAATGTATGAGATTGCTATACTAGTGAGACCGTCTCATACTCTCATAAGTAAATCCTTTGATGTTCGCATTGGATTTTTCAACGATTAAAGGAGTTACTTTCAAGACGGCCTCACGGTAACTCTGTAGGACATTTATTCTTAGCACCACTGTGAACTTGGCCTAGGACAAGTTCGTATCCAGTGCTTTCCAAACTGTTCTCTTAAAAACCAAAAGAGGTCGTCTGTGATCACCTCATCATAGGAATAAGCTATTTACTTGCAGGCTCTTTTCAAGTCGCAAAAAACTTGATCTTGATGTTTTCTCAACTCCCTTCAACTTAAGCCATGTTACTTGACTCATGACGACTCTAAAGAATGTCCTGCTTATCACTATTTGATGGTGAGTTGTAGCCTGGTTAGGGCCTCAACGATTCCTGGTTCTCTCAAATGTAGTTTGGCTATTTTGGCCTGGAAATGAATGCAGCTTTATAACATATGTAGTGCAATACAATAGCTTTTGTTCACTAGTTAACCTTCTCGTGGTGATTGGCCATTTGGCCATAGGATCTGTGGAACCCTTTTCTTCTTTTTTAGTTTGGGGGGAGAAGAGGTAAGATAAGTTGAATTGGCTTCTTTTGCCTCTGGTTCTACATCTGGGGTTCACCCTTTTGAGAAGTACAAGAGAAACCTTTTCACATGTCTTATAGAATGCTTAGAGATTGTGAGTTGCTCATGCAGCATTTACTGCTGTCAAGTTACTATTACTGGGTATAGTTTTATTGAAATTGTTTTGGCTGATTGGTTCCCGTTCCTGAATTTCGCTGTAATTGTTTGGCCGTATGCTGCCAGGTAAACAGTGAAGCTACTCTTATGTTCTCCGGTTTGGTCAATGATGAAGTTCACGAGAACATTTTCTGGCCAGATCTGCCATACTTGACTGATGAACATGGAAGTGAGTTGGTATCAGTGTTGCACCTACATTGTTTACAAATTTAAGATTTTCTACTTTCTCCCGTATTTGCTCCTGAATGTCATGTATGTGGCTTCTCTCAGATGTTTACTTCCAGGTAAATAACGACGAAGACATTATGCAGACCCTGACTTCTGACAATAACTACGTGGTAAGTAATTTGATGCTGGACCCATAGCAATCAGTGATAGAGGCGAATGAAAGGAGTATAGGTTATGGATGTTCATCCCTTTGATGGATTAGAATGTTAGCTTAATTTATTGTGTGCAGAAACTGGATTTCCCCCCTCTCCTTTTCATATGTACTTGGTTTATACTTTATAGGCATGTTTCCTGCTGTGCAGCAAGTCATCATTGGTTTGGATACCAAGGAAATGTTGGGTGAGATGGAGTTGTCAGGTCCAGCTGCAATTGATTTTGGCATCGAGGAAATTGAAGAGGAAGACAGTGATTTTGAGGATGATGATGATGATGAAGAAGAAGAAGATGATGATGACGGAGATGATGAGTTTGAGGGGGTGGGACTTTTGGCTTCATATGTGCTATTAGTTTTCTGAAATTATTCTATATTTCTATCACTGACATAATGACATCTTTATTCTCCGCTCTAACTTTATTTGGTAGGGTTGGATTGACATTCTTGAGGATGGAGATGATCAGGCTGATTCTGATGGATCCTTGGGGGATTGGGCTAAATTGGAAACAATGCGTTCTTCTCATCCCATGTATTTTGCAAAAAAGATTTCTGAGGTGCCCCTCAATCTGGCCTGTACTTATATTACGCATTACCTTCTATATTTCCATGCTGATATTCTTGTTGTCCAGGAGTATATACACTGTATGTCCCTTGTTCATTGTGAATTATCTTGAGTTTTGACTAACTCTTGGGTGTCCTAATGATGCAGATGATTCTTTTATAGAATTCTTTATATATTACTGTGGTTCTCTTGTAACCTCTCTATCTTTCATAGGTTGCATCTGATGATCCTATAGATTTTATGGAGCAACCACCAGCCGGACTGGCTATTCAAGGCCTTCTAAGACCTGCCTTTATTGAAGAAAGATCTGTTATTCGGAAGCACAGGTCAAGTCATCCGGAGAAGAAAGTTGTCAACGGTGAAAAGTCTATGGACGACAAGGTAGAAGATGTTCGTATAATTAATGGCCATGCACATGTGTCAGCTTCCTCTGAAGATAACTCTGTCTGGAATGAGGATTTGGAACAGGATAATGGCTTGGCAAATGGGACTGCATTCTATAAGCTGGAGATGGTTAAGATTCAATTGATTTCATCCCATGGAAATCAGGTATTGCTTATGTTATTAAGACCATCTTGATTGTCAGTGATCATTTGTATGATTATGTCGTGCCACTTTAGTTAGAAAACTGTTCGGCAGAAGTTCATCTTGATTGGAACAGTATTCTTTCAATCCTTCAAGAAGGCACTTGGATAACGTGTTCTTCTTCTTTTTTTTTTCTCCTTGTAATAACTTAGGGAAGGAAACATAACATGAGAGACTGTTACATGTCTGTCATTGATGCGAGTTTTCTTGATGCTAGAATTATGTATCAGTATAGCGCTTTCGGTTTTTATATAACTGCCCTCAGTTGTCAGCTGTGTACATGGTCAAAGGATTAAAGAGACTAGTGAATAATGTAGTAATGATCCTAATATTGCAAACTTTGCAGAAGGTGCAAAGTAATGTAGAAAGAGAAAGTTGAGATTGTTATTCTTTTGTTTTGTTTCGAGGAAAGACAATTGAGATTGTTGGAGTATGATGAAATCGACAGTGTTTTAAAACAACTACAAGACTGCTTAACTGTACCTGTCTATGATGTCATCCATGTCCAATGTGTTGTATGCTCTTTAAATAACCTACTTAACTGTGTGGCCACCCTGGAAGATTGTCCTGGGTTCGAGTCCTCATATAACCCTTTCCCATTTTTAACTATCCAAGAGAATATTTAGATAAAGCGGGAGCGTAGTAAGAGTGAAAACGCCATAGCAGAAGTCCACAGTCACCTGTCCAGCAGTCAAGGCACATATTGCCCATAAAAATTGATGTCTTGATGGATCTTGGGATTGTTCTATTTAGAATTCTCTAGTCTATATTTACACTGCTTTTGTTTATATCCGGAGTCCACCTTGTTAGAGACCTATGCTCAAAGTCTTATCTTATAAGTGGGACGGTGGGAGTGCCAGTGTTAACAGAGGGAGTGATAACATCAGCTGCTAAATTTTATAACCTTACCCAACCATCCGAGTACCTAAGTACATTTTAGGTGTCAGGGCTTTCATTTCCTTCCTTACCAAGTACCTATGTTTTCACCCTTAGTAATTAAAGCAGAATAAACGAAAGGATGCATTCTAAAGTTTTCCTTTTCTTTTTTATCCCCCCTCCCCCAGCTGAACTTATCTTGATGACTCTGTGGCCTTATCTATGCATGTTCTGTAGAAATGAAAACTTGAATTGCACTGCTCTGACAGATTGCTGTTGAGGTGGAAGATTATAAGAAGGCTCGCCCTGATTCAATTGCTCATTCAGCTGCTAAAATAATATCTCGTGTTAGCGCAGCTGGAGAAAAGACCACAAATGCTCTTAAATCCCTTTGTTGGAGGTGCAAAAGTCTTCAAGTAGAGGTGAAGCTCCCCTTAGTTTTCTTCCAAGTGTTGTCATTACTTGCTGTCGATGCACGCTTGCACCAAATTTACCATTTAGTAAAAAATGGGCACTCTGACACCTAAGATTTACTAATGCAGAAATGCAACTGAACAGGATTTTTCTTCTGCTTATATCTGTTATAGTTTTCTCATGAATCAGGATATATGAAGGCTGCTTCAGGCCTGTCAAGGGAAGCTTTTGACCTAGAATAAGTGTTCCTGAAATAAAAAAGAGTGATGTTTCATGTTCCTTACTGTCATAAGTATGGTTTTTGTTCTCTATGAGTATCATGATTTGTTTTCGGTCTTTTCTTATTTGGCAATTCTAGGTATAGTGATCAAATAGCTACCTGTTTGAGTTAGGCTGCTGAACTTTGTTGCTTTACTGCTCTATTAGGCTGCCTTTTCTTGCTCTGTAACTTATCAAACCAAGAAGCTTTAGTATATCTAAATCTGATTTATGCCGTCTTTAGCCATTTAAAAATTTTGGACATTTTTACCCTTTGTATCAACTGTAGTCAATAAGTCATGTAAATAGATTTTTATGGATTAGGTATAGTTTTGATAATAACGACTATCAATAACCATGCTTCAACAATATCTTTCCCGGTTCACTTTTTTGTTCTTTGGACGGTGGTATATATGCAGCTCAAGTGTGCAAGATGTTGTTTCGTGCTCTCTTGCTGCCTGTGCTCCTGCCCCTTAAAATGTCATATCTTAAGGACGTGTTATGTTGCTTGTCTTTCTGCCTTTGTCCGTTCTTTTGGTACCTCAGATGTTTTTTTTTTTTTTTTTTGCAGGAGGCATCACTTATTGGTATAGATAGCCTCGGTTTTGACTTGAGAGTTTGCTCTGGAACACAAGTACAAACATTGCGTTTTGCATTTGCTTCACGGGTATTTCCCTCTTACATCAATATTCATCCTTGTTTCAGTTATCGCATAATTGATGTGTAGTTACTATCTTGTTTCGGTAAAGGTCTATCATGCCATGGCCACAAGGAGCATGGAACTGGGGTTGGCCTCTGTGTCCCATAGACGTCCTACTTGAATCACATAGAATCCCTGACATTCTGGTTTTAATAATATTTATATATATGACTATCAGTTATCCTTCAATCTTACAAAAATCAGGTTTTGGTGCCTAAGACCTCACGACTAACCTGACATTTCTAGACCAATGACTTTTTCTTTAAAAAGTATATCAGACAATGTTGACTTCTGCATGTGCCTTATGCTGCCTACCCCGCTGCAATGACAGTCATTTCTTAATATACTTTTCAACTTCTTGACCCTTGCTTCCATCTATCTTGAAGGAGTCATGCAGTACTTAAAATTTATCCACACCTTCCTTAGGTTCACCGAGTAAGAGCCTCACTTATTCCATGGTGCTTCTGAGCTATTGTGCGCAGTACTTGCCTTTGCCCTCATCTTGTTTCATTTTATCCCCCATATGTCACATATTAAGAACTTGAGCTGCCTCTAGATTTCCATTCTACATATCTACTTCATTTATTTCAGTCAAAAAGTATCCAGCTTCATATTAGCTAAGGAACTCTCCATTAAAGAAGTACGCTATTAATCAATCGGGCCATCTGAGAAGTCCTTCTGGGAATTTCTTCTCCTTGTGGCTGATTCAGCTCTTTTTAGGTGGATCATGAATATGTCTAGGTTCATTGGATGAAAGCCTTCATCATGCTTCCATCATTTATTTTTAAGGAAACACAATGTTCCTTGCTGAACAAAACAGCTTTGCCATGGCAGGACATTGAAAGCAAAACCGAACAGATTTGTTTGCTTGTCTTTGTAAACTGAATTGTTGGAAATAGTTCAGGGGGTATCATCTTTCAGTGCATTATCATATCAGCTGAAGTGAAACTAGAGTGAGCTAGACAATGCACCACTCCATCTCTGTCACTGTGCAACATCGTCAAGCTCTGGAATTAGGTTGCAGCAGTCCTGCATGATTAACCTCAGATAGTTTGGTCTATGTGCCTCGACACTTCTGGACCTCCGCCCAATCTGTCTGGAACTGAACCTTTGTTTGCCCCCTGGCCCTGAGTAAGCTCTTCTGTGTACTGTTCATTAAGCATTAGATAGTTATGATGTTTTTTATGGGCTAACATAAAGAGCAACCTAAGTACTTCTACCCTCTTCAATTGTTCGACATTTATCTTGTATATAGGAAGTCAAATCAACCTTGTGAGAAGCTTGGGTTGTTATAAACGCCTTGTAGTTCACTGTAGTATGTTCATTGAAGGTAATAGCAGTACAAGTTTTTGCCCCAGCCCCCACACCCCAAAAGAGTTACTGTTGTCATGCTACCGTTCCAACCTCTATGCTTTTTGCATTGAGTTCAGTTTACTCGTTTCAGTAATGATATAGATTTTCGTTTCATTAATGATGTTTGCTTGCAGGCTACTTCGGAATATAGTGCTGAGAGACAGCTGAACGACACATTGTTCCCAAGAAGTAATCAGAAGGCACAAAAAGTAAAGCAGGTGCGGCGAAAAGAAAGCTGAAGCTACATGGACGTTTATTCAAACTTTTTCCCTGTGAATCTTTAAAAAGTGCTGCATGCGGCAGGTAAACTTTCTGCTTTCAGGTCCAGCTGTCTTGTATCTCTACCCAGATAAAATTAATGCCACCAGTCTTATGTTTTCTCTGAATGCTAGCTGAAATTTTGTAAAGCTTATTGTTTCCCAGTATATGCTTGCTCAAGTAAAGTTTCCAAACAAGGTTGAAGTTGTGCTATTTCATGTGGTGAAACCGTGAAAGTGCTCAAAATTATCATTGGAAGTTTACTAAAAGAGAGGGCGAGGGCGAGGGTGGGGAATAGATATTGTCCTGGTTGAGAAGATGAAGTTCTCTGAATTATTGTAGTTTTCATATCTTTTTCTTGAAAATTTGAGGAGTCAGATTATCTTACTAAAGGTATCTGCTATAGTGTAGGTTATGTTGTCTTTGCATCATGACCTTTGTTGTTAAATCAGAAATTTGTTTAAAGTTTTCTCTATTAGGTAGTCTTCATAGACAATTTTGGGATGAAACCTGTACTAGGCATCGTTTATCTGCTCCGTGGCTTGCTTTTACCGGAAGAACTCAATTAGAATCTGCGGCAGTTAAGATTTGAAGCTGGTGGCATTATCAAGGTTATAGATTATTTTAGAAGCATTGAGAGTTGTAAATTGTGCCACTGTTGCTTACATGAAGGTTTGTGTGCTAGGTTTTCTACAATCGTTGAAGTGAAATTTATGTTGACAGAGTGCATTTTTTGAGGAAAACATTGCAGGACCAAAAACTATATACCTAAAAAATATGCTGCAGCCAGGATTCGAACCTGGGTAGTTCTACAATACTTGCCAAGTTTTAACTTTGTGCTACTGCAGCTCCGTATGATATTTTCTTGTTATTGTTATTTTTATACTGAAAACATTGCATACCAAAAACTATCTACCTAAACAATATGCTGCAGCCAGGATTCGAACCTGGGTAGTTGTACAGCACTTGCCAAGTTTTAACTTTGTGCTACTGCAGCTCTGTATGATATTTTCTTGCTATTATTTATCTTTACACTGAGCTAATAGAAATTTTTATGGTAATTTTAGAGAGAATTAACTTTCCAAAAACCAATATGTTGTATCTAGGATTTGAACCTAGGTAGAAAAATAGCACTTGACTTGCCTAGTTTTCACTTTATGCTGCTACAGCTATTGATAAATATGTTCCTGTTTTTTCTTAATTTATTTGGATAAATTTTCTTCTTAATTAGATGTCAGAAGAATATTATTTTCCAAAGTACACTGCAGCAGGATTCGACCCCGGATTGTTTACAAAACATGCCAAGTTTAGTTTGTGCTACTGCGGCTTTGTTGATGTTTCCTTTTTATTTTTATTTTATATTGTATCTGAAAAAAAATATGAAAAATTGTAGGAAGAAAACTTATTTTGTAGATTAAAAAAAAAAGAAAAAAAAAAACGCTGTAGCTAGGATTTGAACCTAGGTAGCCTAATAGCACATACCAAGTTTTTACTTTATGCTCCTACAGCTCTTGTGATAAATTCTTCCTATTTTTACTTTTGATTGGGATTTTGAAAGAAAACTTAGTTTTCTAAAAATATGCTGCAGCCAGGATTCGAAAATAGCACTTCTGCCTATTATACCTACACGCCCTGAGCTGAGTGGTCAGTAAACCTTTTCAAGAGACACATGCAAAATTTCACTTAGTGCTACTGCAGCTCGATCTTGTGACACTTTCTTGCGATTTTTTCTTTGTAGAAATATACATTTCAAGATTTATGTGACAATTAATGAAGTTTTCTAGCAGGACTATTGTTAAATGAAAGGTGCTTTTGTCCAAATGTCCAACAGTTCTCATTTTCCTTGCAATCACTCTCGAAAACTCTTCTTCGAACCTTGGCCATAATATAGCCTTTACAGTATAGCTGTTTGTAATCCTGAATCCAGCACATTGTAAACATAAAGCCTAGTGTTAAGCTTTTCCATCATTCCGTGAAACCCGCCCTAAGTGCACCTGTCCATTCTCCTCCGTGGAAAACAGTATCGATACCTATACCTTTGGTTTGTCTGTCAGTTCAAGGGCTGCAATATGGTAAGAAATGCCCGGCAGACCGTCTCTTGCTTGTTTGTTTGTGTATAGGAACTATATAGCGCCTTTGTTATCATAGGTCTGGTTACTTGGAGAGTTCAAGGAAAGGTAATAACTTTGGGATGCTCCCGCCAGGAGAACAACTACCGTCATCCTATGAATCCAATTGCTTTGATTTTGCATTGTTGTTCAGACTAGCCATTTCATACATATTGGCCTTGAATATGCTTGCAGGCTATTTCGGAATGCAGCACTTTGAGAGACAGCTGAATGATTTATTGCTTATAAGATGCAACCATGAAGGTATGAAATGTTAAACAACCTCAGCCAAAGAAAAGCTAAAGCTGATTCCTTCAATTTGGTGTTGGATGTGGCAGCTCAAATTTTCGTTTTAGCGTCCAGCATGTACCTCTAACTGAAAAGTTACAGGACAAGTTTTTTCTTCACATGTTCGCTTCAAATATGTACAGCTCATTTTTCTTTAGCTTATGCTTGTTAAAGTAATGGCTTCGGAACAAGGTAGAATTGGTGCTCTACAAGTATGTGATGGAAATATTCAAAAACTATCACAGTAGTAGACTGAAAGAGAGGGCAAAAAAGGGGTGAAATCTAGAGATTGTTTATCTTGGTAGAGATGACGGTTGTTTTGCTTACTTATTCGTGGTTATTGATTGTCTACAATAAAATCAACCAGGTTCAATAATCATTAAATATTTGATCTGATTGACCTGGTTTGGGGAACATATGTAGGATAATTGGATAAAGGGCACAACTTATGGTTGTGGAAGTGACATTTTATGTTATGATTGTCTATTGAGTCACAAAGTTTAGGTTGTTTTCTCCTGATGTTGTTGCTCGTGTATTAACTGTCACGCGATAACTTACAAGTTCTGACAATCAAGAACAAGTTACAATATCGCAACACCCAGAAGGCTAAACGCAACTTCGATTTTAGCCTACCATACAAAAGCATCCCAAAGATAAGGAAAACAACTCTCTCCTTCAACTTATAAGCATGATCAATTAACTTAAATTAGCATCAATTAAATCAACCTCCTAGCCAAGTACATTGCACGGGCATTATTTCACATTTCACGGTTCATCCATAAATTCAACATAGTCTAAAAACATTATCTTCAATATTATTTCTCATATTTGCTATTGACTTGAAAAGTATGAGTATATATTGGAGAAATATGGGATAGATGATATTAGGAGAAATTGTGTTATAGATTTAGAATATTATGAGGTATAAGTTCAGGATTAACAAAAAAAAAATGGTACGAGTAGTTAGTTATCTATTAGGAATTAATCACTAGTTATAGCTTTTTTGTAGCAGTTGTATTGTACTCCTAAATTACAAATTATTAGCATTTAATAAAAAGTAATAATGATTTAGGATGTGATTATATCCCATACCCAAAAAGAAAAAGAAAAAACTAGTGAAGGCGTTTCTAAATTAAAACTGTGAATAATAACCACAGTAAGAATAACATATGGTACGCGTACGCAATTATGGAGTATATCGATGTAATCGACATCTACTTCTACTACAATTAGAATTGACGGGCCTGCTAAATTCATTAAACTAGGTCCAAGCCTAATTACAATAGGAAAATCATGAGGGTAATTAAGGAATATCCCATCAATAACAACCGACTTTAAACTAGTATATATATATCGCCCCAATCCCTCTAAAACTTACATCAAAATCAAAAGAAAACACCATGCACCCTAACCTAAACGTACGTAGAAAACCAAGTATGGCTTCAAGTCTTGCGCTTCGAGGTCCTCCAGAACTCACCACAACACCCTCCGACGTCTGCACCTATCACACCTATAAGTACGAGAGAAACCCATGCATAGACTTCTTCCATGTACGGCCGGGCACGCGGCCGGGATCGATAATTGCACGCCTCGAAGAGGCCTGGGATCATGACCCCTCGCTAACCCTTAAGCTCTTATGCAACCTTAGAAAATCTAACAAAGAAGCCTTCTTCAATTGCGCCTTGTGGCTCCATAAACACCACCCCGCAACCTTGGCGCTTAACTTGAAGCGTTTTGCTGAGGTTGGTTGCTTCAAGGACTTAGTCGAGATCCTCTTTAGGTTGCTTGAGGGGCAAGATATCCGTGCACGTAGGAAGGCTGATTGGGAAGCTAAAAAGAAACGTGCTTGGGAGGTCAGGAACAATTTAAGGAGGCAGCATACGAGGGGAGACAACAAGAAAGCGAAGGCCTGTTCGAGGGAGATTGCAAAGGCATTGTCGAGGGAGGATAGGATTAGGGAGAATCTGCAGAGGGGGGAAGAGGAGAAAGCTAAGGCGAGGGATTTGAGGCAAAATAAGGAATTTTGTAAGACTAAGAAAGCATTGACTCGGTACAAAGGTGATCCGAGTTATAGGGTTTTGCATGACAATGTTGCACAAGTTTTTGCTGACTACTTGAGACAAGATGTTATGCACTTGAATTCAAGGGAGAAAGACAAGATTAGCTTAGCCTCAAAGTGGTGCCCTAATCTTGGTTCTGCATATGACAAAGCCACATTAATTTGCGAAAGCATAGCAAGAAGAGTATTCCCTAAGGCTGAGTACCCTCAGTATGATGACATTGAGGATGCTCATTATGCTTACAGGGTGAGAGATAGACTTAGAAAGGAGGTTCTTGTACCGCTCCATAAGGCGTTGCATTTACCTGAAATATACATGGGGGCAAACCAGTGGGGGAAATTGCGCTACAATAAGGTCCCGTCTGTTGCCATGAGAAGGTATAAAGATTACTTTTTGAAGCATGATCCTAAGAGGTTTTTGAAATACTTGGATGATACTGTCAAGAAAGAGGATGCTAGAGTGCCAACGCTTCCCCATGATATTATATCATCTTTGAAGGACGGAAATAGCGAACTGACTGACATTCTATGGGACATAATGGTAGAGAGCTATAGAAAGTCGAGGGTATTCCGTAACTCTATTGCTGTTTGTGATGTTTCTAATAGTATGAAGGGCAATCCTATGGACGTATCTGTCGGCCTTGGGTTGTTGATCTCTGAGTTGAGTGGATATCCATGGCAGGGAAAAGTCATCCCGTTTAGCGATCAGCCGGAGTTACACTTGATTGAAGGAGGTGACGTCGAAAAAAAGTCAAGGTTCATAAGACACATGGACAATAATTGTTCGAAGGCAATAGACTTCCAAGAGGTTTTTAACGAGATTTTGAGAGAGGCTGCCAAGGTGAAGATTGATAAGGGCCTCATATTAGATAAGGTATTTGTGTTTACTGACAAGGAGTTTAGCGAATCATTCAAGCATAGTCACTGTTATGACTCTTCTTCAGCTAGTGAGTCAATGTCTGGCAACTCCTCGTACTCTTCATCTTGTGACTCAACTACGTTGTCTGGTTACTCTTCAGATGATGATAGGAAGAGGTTGAGGAAGAGGAGGAGGGAGAGAAGCTGGTCTCCATCGGAGTCTGAACATTCTTACAGGCAAAGGGGGAGCAGCCGGAAAAGGAGACGCGCCGAGAAGAGCTGGGAGGAGAGTTGGGAGGCTGAGTACAAGGCCATAAGGAGGAGGTTTGATGATGAAGGGTTAATTATGCCGATGATTGTGTTCTGGAATCTTAGGGACACAGCTGCCCCTGTCATGGCAGTGAAGCTAGGAGTTGTGTTGGTGAATGGATTTTCTAAGAATATGGTCAAGTCGTTCCTTCGAAAAGATGGGATCTTTACTCCCTTGGATACCATGGAACTTGCCATCTCTGGTGAAGAATATCAGGACCTTCTGGTTTATGATTGAAGTTATTCACGAGTTTAAGTAGTTTTTGGTTCTGAATAGTAAAGACAAAAAGATTGTCAGGAAAGTTTTTGCTCTTGGATGGCCTACTTTCTTCCTTTTCGCTCTAGAATCAGTTTTAATGTTTTAGCTTTCCAGGTTTTTTTTTTTCAGGACAGTTGCTATGGTGGTTTAATGAAGTTCACTTCGTTTTGCTGTTATGCTCAAGCTGTTAATTGGTATGATCCCATTGTTGTTTATGATTGATCAAGGCTAGCCAATTGTTGTCTTGGTACGTTTTCGAAAGTTTTGTCATATTTTCTTGGGATCTTGCTTTGTCTAAAGAATCCAACATCAGTTTTTAGGAACTGGAACTGTTGATTTTTGTTCAGTTTCCTGCAATGGTACTACAAATTTACGATCTGCCATGATCTAGTTTTCCATATTCCCTAGAGTATATACAGTTAGAACGGAAGTACGGAACCAGGGAGGAGAATGGACGTGAATTTGTACCGCAGCTTCAGAACATGAATCAATTAGACAATTAACGTTCTGTTTCTTCCAAGGGACTACAATTTCATCATCTGAGTACTGCTTTGTTTCTTCAAGTGCATTCAGTATGTATGACTTCTCCTATGGTTTAGAATCATCAGAGATTATATTGATTTTTAGCTAGCAAGTGTTAGGCTGATCCAATTTGCAAGTTTAAGGCGAAAAGTAGTCAAAGAAGAATTGTGATTTGGATCATTTACCACAAGGTCCCTGAAATACACAGAATTGTACTACTGTAGGCAAAGCTCTGGTAGGGAAGACATTCTTCACGGTAATGAATTAGAGTGTGAACGTGTTCAGAAGGCAACATGTTATCATCACTTGTCCAGTAGATGAATGTCATGTCATAAGACTATTATCTCCACTGATTGATACTTGATCCCTCTGACCCTTGCTACGACATACTCAGACTTTTGGTAGAATATGCTCCACTGATTGATATTAAAGGTGTCATGTCTATTTACTTTCTTTGTCTATTGAATTCCGTTTGGCTGATTCACCAACATTTGGAACAGGATTTTCGGCCTGCCGTTAATGGATTGTCGTAAGTATATTTTTTGTAAAAACAGAGATGGAACGAGTAGTCAATTTGCTTAAATTTCCCGAAACAAAAAGACTAAATATACACGGAATAGCAATGAACAAAGGAAAATGCCAATACGCTTCTGTCAGAAAAAAGGGGAAAAGAAGTAGCATAGCAAAGGTTCGCCATAGTCAGAGTAATGCTATGTTCGGATTAAGGTGATGCTAAGGGAGCATCAGCATAAAACAGTCACCACTAGTTGTTCTAAACCGAGGCATATTAGACACATATAATTGAGAATGGACCAAGAAATTTGGCAAAAAGTAGCTTAGGCATAGCCCAAACCATCGGTTTTGTCTGTTATTCATATGCTCGAATCGAGCGATCAACACACCGTAAATCTACCAAGACGAAGGAATGACATTGTCATATGCTCCAATTATACTCCAATATACCCAATGAGCATTCTAGGTCACTTTCGGATATTATTCTGGAAAATCGAAAATCGACCCAAAAAGCCGATTTTTGTGGACTATAATCCACAAAAAAACCTCGTTTCGGCCCCCAAATAGAAAAAGACGAAAATTAGCAGGAGGCATCCGAGACACATATAATGGAGAATGGTCCAAGAATTTTGGCAAAAAGTAGGTTAGG